>WOXC01006299.1:0-209739 GCA_011680675.1 Gymnobelideus leadbeateri
TCTGCTATCAAAAATAAATTACTTGGAAAACATATCAAGTAGAGATAATTTAAAGGTCTATCAGACTCCCTAAAAGCCATGATTTTAAAAAAAATTACTAGACACCATATTTCAAGATTTAATTTCAAAAATTGCTCATATCTATAGAATATAGAATCTACAGAACCAGAGGACAAAGTAAAAGTAAATATAGAAAGGACCCACCAATCACCTAAAAGGAACCCCAAAAGGCAATGCCCCAGAAATGTCATAGCCAAAATCCAGAACTCCAACATCAAAGAAAAATATTGCAAGAATAGAAAAAGAAGCCATTCAAGTACCAGCTACAGTCAGCATCACATACGACATGGAAGCTTCTACTATAAAGAAGAAGAGATCTTGGAATATAATATTCCAAAAGGCAAAAGATTTAGACTAGCAACCACAAATAAGATATACCTTTAATGGAAGTGAGATGAAGATGAAAAGATTAAAAGACCAGAACTGAATAGAAAGTTTAAAATGTAAACAAAAGAATCAAGAGATTCTAACTTAAAAAGGAAAATTTACTTGAGCAATTGGAAAAAAATTTTAAAGCAGTAATATACCTTCATTCTAATAGAGAAAGAAGAAATGAGTTAATCTTAATGTCTTCAAAGGGTATTGAGACAAAGGATTTTGGGGTTGATTGCTTCTGTTCTGACGATTTTAGGAGAGAAAGGGAGAAGGTAAAAGGAATATGCTCATGTAGAAAGGAAGAAGGGGGGTAGAATTCACTATTTCTCATAATTGGGGTCCATGAGAAGAATATACAATGACAGAGGAATGAATGAAAAGAGTAAACACCAGATAAATATCACTCTATCCTGAACCCAGCAAAGGAAGATTGAAAACACACACACACACACACACACACACACACACACACACACAGTTTGGTATAGAAATATATCAAACTAAAGAATTACTAGGTAGGGATTAACAGGGGGGAAATGAGTTTAAGGGAGAGAATAACATAGGAGAAGAAATAGTCACAAGCAAACAAACTTTACTCTCAGAGGTTGGATCCTGAATGGAAGATTAAAAGAAAAAAAAGAAAAGAATTGGAAACTAAGGGGGTTGCTGTTATTCATCCTTTGTTCTGGAAGAGGACCAGTGACATTATGAGGGTGATATGTTAACTTGCTCATGAATTGGATTTAAGTAAGGTAGAGCTTTGAAAAATTGTCAGCCTCATTCTCTCCTCCAGAGTCATGGAAGTCAAGAGACAAGATGAAAGTCAAGATGATTGGTCCAGGATAAAATGGGAGACCTTGGCCTTTCTAAATTAAGGTCTTTTCCTAGGTCTCAGTTTGTTTGAGGCAATACCCATTTAATGACAAAGGGCTAGGTAAAAATTGAGACAAAAGATAGCCCAATTTGTCATCACAGAGTTATCAGTCTGGGAGAGGAAAACCCTTAGAGTTTCTGGCCAGAACAGAAAACAATTACTATTTACACTTATTCTAAGCCATCAAAATCTAAACAATCAATTAATGTAATGTCCATCAACTGGGGAATGACTGAACAAATTGTGTTACAGTACATGAATATAATGTAATATTATTGCAGCATAAGAAATAACAAAAGAGATGACTTCAGAAAATTCTGAGAATTCTATTAACTGATAACAGAGTGAAGAGAAAAGAACCAGGAGAATAATTCATATAACATTAGCAAACATTATAAAGAAAAACAACTTTGAAAGATTTAAGAACTCTGATTAAAGCAATGACCAAACACATTTGCAGAGAACCAGCAATGAAGTCACCCATCTCCCAACAGAAAGGCATATTTTCAGGAATGATCACTGTGTCAGAAAAACCTGGGAAGACATATTAATTAATGCAAAAAAATACAGTAATAGCAAGATTGTAATGATGATCATCAGTGGCTTATTTTTTCTGATCAATACAATGATCTAGGACAATTCCAAAGGATTCAAGGTTAAAAAAAAGTTCAATCCACCTCCAAGAGAGAACTGATGAACTCTAAGTGCAGTTTGAAGCATATTTTTGGAATTGTTTCTTGCTTTTTTTTTGCAACATTGCTAATATGAAAATATATTTTGTATGATTTCACATGTATAACAAGTATCATATTGCTTGCCTTCTTAATGAGTGAGGGAGGCACTGGAAGGAAGAAGAGAATTTAGAACTCAGAATTTTAAAAAGAATGTTAAAAAAGAAAAAAGAAATGATCATTGTGTTTTACTTGACTATGCTAATTTTGTAGCTAGGTTTTTTTTTTAATTCTGTTTTTAATGAGGGAGGATGGACTTCGAGAGGGAAAGAGTGGAGCTCACAATAGTGATGTGAAGAAAAGAAAGAAAGAGGGGCTATTGAAATATTTTTCACAGAAGAGAATAGAAGGTCAGAAGGAAACAACAGCTTTCAAGGAAACATTTTGAGTTTATTATATGCTTTTATTTTTAAAAAAGCAAATCTCAGGGAATAGAAATTCATGGTTTCATATATCTTTTGTGTTCTATTTTGTATATGGAAAGGCTCACTTTGGTATTTGTTAAATTCAGAATTTTAAAATTAATAATTTCATTTAATTTAATATAAAAGAACCAAATTGTTATTCCCTCCTCAAACCCCTCATACTACACTGTTTGGACATGTTCTATGCATATATCATATTAGAACTTGTGCCATTGTTATACACATTCTTCTATTAGCCCTGCTATTTCATTCTAAGTTCCTTGAAGCAGAAACTATGTATCATTTCATCTTTATATCTTCTTCAATAACTAACTTGCATAAAGTAGATCCTTAGTAAATACTTGGTTGCATTGAATTAAATGGTTACATCAGAGATCTTTCTCCAGTTACCCTCTGAATTGGAATTTAGATCAATACCTGCTTGCTTAAAATACTGTTTGGGGTGGAGTCAGGGTAAGGCAGGGCAAGGTAATGGTAACTGCTTGTCACAGTCATACTGCCCAACAACTGTCAGAAATTATTAAGAACATCTTTCAAGAGACTCCCTATTCCTTCCTTTCTCAGTGGGATCCCAGGGTAAACAAGGCAAGAAGATATAGTAATAATGAGAGGTATAGGTGTGTTTTTTAACCCAAACATTAACTGGCTCATCAGATCTTTGTAATATGTATCAGATCTACCTGGGAAAACTGTGAATAAGGTTATTGGTCCCAGGGTTTTCTGCCACAATTAGATAGCAGAGTCACTGGAATGTGGACATATTTCTGTTTCAGTGAGCACAGTGCCTGGCCTCTCTACAGCTGTTTTTTGTCAAAACATATGGCAAGTGGAGGAATATTTTAAAGATGGTCAGCTGCTGTGTCTTCACCCATACTTCCAGTATCGGCCTTTTCTGTCTATACCTTGTCTAGCACAGCTGCATTTCCCACCTTTGTTTTCTTTGGTGTGTCTTGTGTAGCATGTGGAAGGGCATGTTAGACTCCAAATGTGGTGACTTCATTGTCATTGATGGTGAAAAGTCATTTGCTATGTAAAAGTCTTGACAGTTATTTACCACTTTTCATCCATTTATTATCCTCTGGTCAAGTTCATCCTTAGTTTTCTGTGTGTTCTTAGTAGGGTATCTTGTCAAGCCTTTTTTTTTTTTTTTTTTAAGCAATTGGGGTTAAGTAACTTGCTCAAGGTTACACGGCTAGTCATTTGATTTATGCGTGGGTGCTCATTTTCTGAGGCCGGATCTGATCTCGGGTCATCCAAACTCCAAGGCCGGAGCTCTTACTCACTGCGCCACCTAGCCGCCCCCAAGCCTTTTTTTTTTAACTTGTTCTCAAACCACCCCCACCCCTGTTGTTGCTGCTTCTTGTTTTATGAGACAATGCTTCCTATAAGCTCCCACCATTATTATTTTTTTAAGTTTATGTATTATCTCTGACTGTCCTATCTCTGTGTTTGGTGATGACAGAGTACATATTTATTGACCATGGTAGTTTCTAGGCTCTTTTGGCAATTATTTTGACAATTGATTTATACTGGTTAATCTGCTTGAGGAAATGGTTATAATCAATGTTGTGGTCCCTTCCCTCTATCCATTTCCCTTTTCTTAGTGTCAATAATTTTATTAATAAAAAGAGGTGGAAGTTATTTAAAATTTCATTCCATATCTTTTAGTTTTGTATTGATTTTCATTTTTACTCTATCAAGTAAGTAATTTGACTCTACAGATACCTGATTCAGGAATGATTCCCAAATCAGTAATCAGTCATTTTCTGTTTGGAAAAATGTACAATGGTTTTTTTTTTGTAGTGTTATTTTGGTACTTGCCATGTCCAATGTCTCCCGTTTCCTTTCCTAGGACCAGAGCCTTCAATACTAGGCCTTATAAACCTACTTCTATATAAATACCAGACTCAAGTACCAGACTTCTTGTTGCCAGGACCTCATCTACATAAAGGACCATTAATATCATACCCAATCTTTCTTCTTTCTTGGTACGTGAAAGAACTGATGCTGGCTACTGTCTTTCAGAGGGTCTCTAAGGGTGGACACTGCTTTTAAACAGTTTAATATCCACGGGGCAGCTAGGTGGCACAGTAGATACTGGCCCTACAGTCAGGAAGATCTGCATTCAAATCTAGCTCAGATACTAAGTTAGTAGCTGTGTGACCCTGGACAAGTCACTCAGCCCCAATTCCATCCAAGAAAAAATAAAAAGCACACTATACCTCTCTTACAGCTAGCATATCTACCTTTTACTCTCTCAATTACAGTGTTGCACAAACACTGGTTTCCCAAGCAAAAGCCACCTTATCTCTAGCCACCAATTCTATTTTTCATATCCATCCAATTAATCTCTACCCATTTCAAGTCCCAATCCAACTGACCCTATGCCTTCTATTGTAGAGATGGCCATCATGAGATGGCCATTCTATTAACAAGCTTTCCTTCAGTTTAGATCTCTTACTTCATACTCCTTCTATATGTCTGCAGTCATGGAGACCTGGATTTCCCTTTGAAGGCACTGTATCCTTAGCCATCTTTTTTAGTACTGAATGCATGTATTCTCATGCTCCTTGGAACCCTGGACCAGGAGGAGAGGGGACATAATCCTTGTTCCCCATAGGTTCTTCCAGTGTACCACCTAGCTGCCCTGATTACCTTTTACAAAGAGATATTTAATTTGCAATAAAGAAAAAACAGAAGTACAAACAGTTCCAGCTCTAACGCCTGAAAGGCATCCTCCACAACTTCCTTCTTTGGAGACAGTAGGTTGAATAGTTACTAAATTGAATTGGTCCCAAAAAGTTCTCTTCCAAAGACAACATCTACATGCTGCCATCACTCAAGAACTTTTCCTCTTGTAAGATTCACTCGATTCAGATATTTCACTCTATGAAGAACCTCATGGCAGTTATTTATCAGTAAGCAGGTGATTCTCCCTCCTTTCACAAAGAGAACCTGGTTCACAATATTCTTTAACTCAACTTCTTCACTAATACTAATGGCCTTCAACCTACATGTTGATATTCCTTCTATAGCAAATGAATCTCTAGTCTCACAGAGTTCTAGGGGCATCTCCTTGGTGGGATTATGGGATGGCTTTCTCTAAAGCTGTCTTCCCAAACCCTCATTCCTGTGTGTCTCAGTTAATCTTCAATGATTAACCCTCCAGTTAACTTTATCCAATTAACATTGATTAGCTTTTGCTATTGTCGTTCAATCACGTCCAACACTTTGTAATCCCATTTGGGGTTTTCTTGACAAAGGTACTAGAGTGGTTTGCCATTTCCTTCACCAGCTCATTTTACAGATGAGGAAACTGAGGCAAACAGGATTAAGTGACTGGTCCAGGGTCACATAGCTAGTAAGTGTCCAAGGCCAGATTTGAACTCAGGATGATCAGTCTCCCTGATTTCAGGACACTCTACCGACTGCACCACCTAGCTTCCCCTATTAGCCTTTACAAAGAGATATTTAATTTGCAATAAAGAAAGAAGTACAAACATTTCTAACTCTAACACTTGAGAGGCATACTGCCCCCTCCATGACTTCCTTCTTTGGAGATAGTAGGCTCAGGTTGAACAGTTACTAAATAGAATTGAACCCACAAAGTTCACTTCCAAATGTAGTATCACTGCTAGGCAAGTTCACATCTCAGCTATGACTGGGCCTGGGTCTCAAAAGTTATTTCTCAGGCCATTGGTGCCAAACTGGTTTGTCACTAAATCTGTCATGAACACTGTTTCCTTACCTTTTGCTGGCTTGCTCTCCAAATCCTTTTAAGGTCACAGGGTCATAGTAATTTCCAATTTCCTTCATCTAAAATAGGAAATAAATTCAGAGATAAAGAATAAAACCACATGTCAACCTTGGATGAGGAGAGAATGAGGACTCTCCCTTTACAGTGTTTTTTTCTCCTCTCTCAGCACAACAGTCAGGAGGGGTCAGACCAAGTGATTGCCTCTAGCCTTTTGAATGCACCCCAGGTCCAGCTCTACAATCACTAAAAATGACACTTCTTTCTCATGTGGCAAATGGTCTGGAACATTTTACAGAATTTCCATATATTCTTCAACTAAGGAAGCAAAGCACTTTCATGATTTGTCATCATACCCTTAGAGAAGCAGACTCCCCAACTCTTTTCCTCGAGATTACCTCATTTACATCTCAAATGCCCTGACCTCCCAGGTTATGGACCTCTTCACTTTCCAAGACCTACAGCAAGGATTCCCAGTCTAGGGTATGAATATGTACCTCCAGGAAGTATGAGAAGGTCAAGGAGGAAGTATAAAGGATTTTTTTTGTAAACAACTGTATTCTCTTATTAAGCTCTTCCAGATACTCTGAACTTATTTGTAATCTATATAATTTCAATAATTTTGGTGTACCCTTGGAGTAGTTAAATCAAGTCAAGCCAAGCCAATATGTCAACAATCAGTTATTAAGTTAAGTACCTACTATGCACATTGTTCAAGGTGGACCCAGCACAAACTCTAGGGATGCAAAAAAAGGCAAAAATAATCCCTGTCCTTAAGGACCTTACAATTTAACAGAGAAGGAAAAATAATCTCATTATTTTATTTCTTGTATGCATTTGCATGTAAACTCTAAGATTAATTTCTTTCCATATTGAATGGAGTAGGGCAGGGTAATAGGATTTTTCCTAAAAAGTCAAGAGGTACAGGGACCAGAGACAAGGTTGGCATGCTGACCTTCTTTCCTCTCAGTCTCACAGAGATGGTCACACCCTTGATCTCACCATCATCCACAAATGTTCTTCTATGATCAAGAATTATAATCTTATTATAATTGGACTAATGTCTAATATGAATGTATTGCAGATCCTATATTTGACTATATGCTGTCGTGGGGGGTGGGGGATGGAAGGTAAAGGAAATTTGAAAATCAAGGAACTATGGAATTGAATCTTGTTAACTAAAACTAAACTAATAAATTAATAATAAAAAAAGAATTATAATCTTAACTGGGCCTTTATTGTCACAAAGCAATCCTTTTGCTATTCTCTAATTGAATGTCTATTGAAATCCTCACAGAGGTTACTTCAAACCTTCCTTTCTCTTCACACTACTTCCTTTCAGGATAAAACCTATCTTGGGGGCGGCTAGGTGGCGCAGTGAGTAGAGCGTCGGCCCCGGAGTCAGAAAGACCTGAGTTCGGATCCGGCCTCAGACACTTAAAGCACACACAAACAAAAACCTAGCCGTGTGACCTTGGGCAAGTTACTTAACCCCAATTGCCCTCCAAAAAGCAAAAAAAAAAAAAAAACAAAAAAAAAAAACCTATCTTGGTACTTTACTGAGAAAATAGCAGTCATTTACCATAAATGCCTTCTTTTCCCTTTTTTTTTAACATTATTTTGAAAAGTTTAATAGTATTTTATTCCCCCCCCCCAGTTATTTGTCAAGAAAATTTTTAGCATTCATTTTTACAACATTTTGGATTGCAAGTTTTTCTCCCTCCCACCTTCCTCTCCTCTCTTCTGAAAATGGTAGGCAGTTTGATATAGTGTGCTACCTTGTAAAAAAAAAATTTCCATATTAGTCACAGTTGTGAAAGAAGAAATAGATCAAAAGGGAAAAAAACATAAGAATAAAGTAAGTGAGAAAAACATGCTTTGATTTACATTCAGAGTCCATCAGTTCTTTATATGGATATGGTTGGCATTTTCTTTCATGAGTCCTTTGTACTTATCTTAGATCATTGTGTTGTTGAGAAGAGTTGAGTCATTCACAGTTGATAATCACACAGTGTTGCTGATACTGTGTACAATATTTTCCAGGTTTTGTTCATTTCACTTTGCATCAGTTCATACAAGTCTTTCCAGGATTTACTGAAATCTGCCTGTTCATCATTTCTTATTGCACAAGAGTATTTCATTACCTTTATATAACACAGTTTCTTCAGTCATCATCCAACTGATGGACATCCCCTCAATTTCTAATAATTTGCCACTACAACTTTTTGTTTTTTGGCTGATACAAATATTTGTTTCCCATGTGGGTCCTTTCCCCCTTTTTATGATCTCTTTGGAATACAGACCTGGTGGTGGTATTGTTGAATCAGAGGGTATGCACAATTTGGTTGTCTTTTGGGCATAGTTCCAAATTGCTCTCCAGGATGGTTGGATCAGTTCACAATTCCACCAACAGTTCATAATTGTCCCAATTTTCCCACATCCTTTCCAACATTTATCATTTTCCTTTTTTGTCATATTAGCTAATTTGATAGGTGTGAGGTGGCATCTCAGAGTTGGTTTTTTTTTTTTTGGAGGGCAATTGGGGTTAAGTAACTTGCCCAAGGTCACATGGCTACGTTTTTGTTTGTGTGGGTTAAGTGTCTGAGGCCGCATCCGAACTCAGGTCTTTCTGACTCCAGGGCCAGCGCTCTACTCACTGCGCCACCTAGTTGTTTTAATGTGCATTTCTTTAATCAAAAGTGATTTGGAGCATTTCTTCATATGCCTATAGATAACTTTGATTTCTTCACTTGAAAATTGCCTGTTCATATCCTTCAACCATTTATCAATTGCATAATGGTTTGTATTCTTATAAATTTGGCTCAGTGCTCTATATATTTGAGAAATTAGGCCTTTATCAGAGATATTTATTGTAAAGATTATTTCTCAGCTTTCTGTTTTCCTTTTAAGCTTGGTTGCATAAGTTTTGCTTGTACAAAAACTTTATAATTTAATAAAATCAAAATTATCTATTTTATATTTTGTAATGCTCTCTATCTCTTTTTTGGTCATGAGTCCTTCCCCTCCCCATAAATCTGACAGGTAGACTATTCCTTGCTCTTCTGATTGCTTATGGTGTCATCCTTTATGTCTAAATCATGCACCCATTTTGACCTTATCTTGGTATACAGAGTGAGGTGTTGGTCTATACCTAGTTTGTGTCCTATTGTTTTCTAGTTTTCCCAGCAGGTTTTGTCAAATACTGAGTTCTTATTCCAAAAGTTACAGTCTTTTCCCCCTTTTTATTATTCTTGAAATCCTTTAACATTATCACTTATTCTCTCCTGATAACGTGACTTTTATCTTTGTAAAATCCAATCCCTCTACTTCTACCCTTGATCCCATCCCATTCCAGCTTCCCAAGTAGATTGCTCCCTTAATTATCCCCCCTTTTCCCCTAATCTTCAATCTCTCTCTATCTCTTGGTTTCTTCGTTGCTGCCTATAAACATATCCATGTCCCTGTTATCCTTAAGAGGAAAAAAAAAACCTTCCCTTCATCCTACTAAACCTTATATCTCTCTTCTCTTTCCCAGAGGAATTCCTAGAACAATTTTTCTCCATGCAATGCTTTCATTTCCTCTTCTTTTTTTTAACTTCTTAAATGTTTACTGCCTGACTTCTAACCTCATCATTCAACTGAAACTGTTCTCTCCAAAGTTACCAGTGAAATCTTAATTGCCAAATCCTATGGTCTTTTCATTTCTGATCCTTCTTGATTTCTCTGTAGCCTTTGACATTGTTGAACATTCTCTCCTTTCTAGGTTTTCATGATGCAGCAGTTATGCCTTCCACATTGCAACTTTCCACATCAAGGTTTCACAGGTCAACAAAAGAATTAAATGGAAATTATTTGGGAATTTTGTGGTAACCACAGATGACACTCAAAGGCCAGCAGACAACACAGAAAAAGTTTAGAAACTCAGAAATACATAAAATATATGTATGGTATTGGATAATATCAACATATTTTATCTTTTAATGCTATAATAATTTAGACCGCTGGTACCAAGAGATGGCCAAAAAGTTTTATGCAGATTTTCCTCACCACTGACCCCTGAGGTGTGGAAGGATAAGTGTACTCTATCTTGGTTTCCTCCTATCTCTGTGACAGCTCCTTCTTGGTAACCTTTGCATGTCCTGCATCAAAATTCAATTTAAAGGCAACCTCCTATATGAGGTCTCTCCTGATTGCCTCTAGCTGTGCCTTCCCTCACACTAAATTATCTTATGTCAATTTGTATAAAATTTGTGTATATATATACATATATATAATATACAAATATATACATACAGAACTTTACATATACAAATATATATACACATGTAACTACATGTACATATATAACTATATGTAAAATAATATATAATTATACATCTATATATGCATGTGTGTATATATACATGTGTGTATGTGTATATATGTATTATATGTATATATTGTGTATATATGTGTGTGTATATATAGTTTCCCCTGGAGAGAATGTTAGCTCCTAGAAGGCAGAACGTGTTTCATATTTGTTTTTGTTTCCCCAGTAACCAACACTTAAGAACTGCATGCTGACTGAGTTTTATAAAGAAAATAATCATGTATAATATGTGTAAGGCCTCTATGTATTCTATAAGCCTTTGGTTTCTCTCATTCCTTGCTCCTAAAGCATATTTCTGAAATATTTGTCAGGTATAAAAGGATAAATTTATTTCATTTTAAAATTGTAACAACAAAGATAATCTAGTTCAACAACTCAAAATTTAATATCAATCAAGGCATAAAGCAGAGAGAAGTATGCTTGTCAAAAATATTCTTCATAGTCATGGAGGAGATTCAGAGCAGAATCCAAATAGGAAAATCCTTATGCTTAGTGCCCTATAGGTACTCCTATTTATGGATGATCCTGCACTGGCCAAGTCTTAGAGCATTGCAAAAGTTCCTAAATGAGATCTAGAGTTGCTCGGGAGAATTCTACCTAACTATACACACCAGTAAAATCAAGAGGATGAAGAAAAACTGTTGTCCAGATAATGATTTTGCATTTGGATGTACAACCTTTAGATTGCCCTCACTTGGTACAGACACTATGCAAATACAAGATGAATTAGACCTAGGCTTGATAAGAGAGAGCACAAAAGGCAAGATTACCTTTGGAAAATTGCCCACTTCTTTTGATGACTCCTAAGTTTCTTCTTGGAGGCTAGAGTGATGCACCTGGAGTCAAGAAGAATCATCCTCCGAGTTTGAATCTGGCCTCACACACTTACTAGCTATGTGACCCTGGGCAAGTCACTTTAACCCCATTTATTTCAGTTCCTCATCTGTAAAATGAGCTAGAGAAGAAAACGGCAAATCACTCTAGTATCTTTCACAGAAAGCCTCAAATTGGATCACAAAGGAGTGGCCATGATTAATGATTTTAAAATGGCCAAACAAGTTTCTTTCTGAAACAGAGATTCATCCTTTTTATACTAATATTTTTCATATGGTGTTGAATAACTATGAATCATGGAATGCCATAGTCTCCAAAGAACTAAATTTGAGAATCACACAAAAAGCAATGGACAGGCACAAGACATGACTTTCCAGACTAAACTCCAATTGCTGGCTACCACTTCCCTACATTTATTTTCTTCACCTATTAGAAAGTGAGTTCCTTGAGAGAAGAGGCTGCCTCATTTTTGCATCTGTATCCTCAGAAGTCAGCACAGTGCCTGGCACATAGCCAATAGCTTAATAAATTGTTTTTCCATTCATTTATTGGTATTTATTTTGCACTAAGTAAAATTGCACTTCTTACAGTAAAAAGCTCAAAAGTTCTAATTAGCTAGAGCCAAGTTATTAAAATATTTCCTATGGAAATTAATTGTTCCATAAGAAATGATGAAATAAATATTTTCAGAGGAAAATAAGAAGACCTCTATGAAGTGATGTAAAGTTAAGTGATCCAAACTAGGAGAATAATTTGTACAATGACAACAACATTGTAGAAAACAACAACTCTGAAAGACTTAGAGCTTTGAACACTGCCATGATAACCCATGGATCCATAAGACTAGAGATGAAATATGCCACCCACCTCCTGCCAAAGAGGTAATGGATTTAAAAGGCAGAATGAGACAAACATTTTTTGCACATGGTCAGTGCGGTGATTTGTTTTTCTGAACTATAGCTGTTTGCTATAAGGATTTTATTTTTTTTATTTTATCTAATTTTCATTGGGGCAGCAGGAGAGAGAGAAAATAAATGCTTGTAAAAATAAATTAAACCTTTTTAAAAGAAAGGGGAGAAAAACCTTGTCTAAGAAGCACAAATTGCTTTGTTTAGTCTATGCTCTGGAAATCTTACCCCTGACAGCACAGGTGGACCCACAAGACACCATGTGATGAAGCAATCCTTCTCTGGTTGAAATGTAAATTGTCTGTGTTATTGCAGCATGCATAATTGTAGCGGTTTAAGCAGGGGATACTCATCAACTTGATGTGGTTTCCTGGGGGTGAGCCTTTGTTTGGGACTTTGATTGCATTTCCCTATGAAGAGTGTGGGCATGCCCATTAAAACCTTGTTGAGATGGTTGAAGACATCTCCTGGGCTTGGGTGCTTGTCAACCTATTCATAACTCATTAAGGATGAGTGATTAAGTAAGTCTCAGTGATTGTGGATAATTTGATCTATTATGGACTGGCACCACCCCCTTTGTACTGGGCCTATAAAAAGGAGTCTTGGGAGAAGAATTAGCCTTGGTGAGGTTCTCAAAGAGCTGAGCACAGAAAGGAGAATTACCCCAGAACTAAGAGCAGACCGGACTCCAAGGAGGGGAAGGGGTGGACTGTGTATCTGCACAGCCTCCCCTTGGAGTCATTAACGCCCTCCTTAGAAAGTTATGCCAGAGCAGTGGCATATGTCTTCACCCACATAGCCAGAGCAAGGGCAATAAGAGGTAGTGGTGGAGTCTCTTAGCAACATGGTTTCAGGAAAGGGTGAAGTCACATGGTTCAGCCTCCTGCATAGAGGAGGGGATGTTTGTGGACTCCAAGTTCTTAGACTCAGCTGTGAAGAGAACTCAGAAATTATGTAACTTTGCATTCTGAGATGGTTGTCACAAAGAAGGAAGAATCGGAAGGACACAAGAAAGCATTTATTAAGCTCCTACTATGTGCCAGGCACTGTACTAGGCACTTTATACATATTATCTCATTTGATCTTCATGCAACCCAGGGAGGTAGGTGCTATTATTATTGTCCCTATTTTACAGTTGAAATAACTGAATCAGACAGAAGTTAAGTTACTTGCCTACAGTCACACAGCTGGTAAGTATCTGGAGCTGGTAAGTATTTGAACTGTTATTGTCTGAGAAAAGACTTCTAGGAGAGAGACAATCCCACAAGGGAACAGAGGGGGAACGAGTTCTCAGTTGCTCAAAGAAGAGTGGGAACAGGGTGAGATATTAAAGTTTTCTAGAGGCTTTTGGGTGGAGAGCAGGGGTTAAGGAAGAGGATATCTGTAGACACAATAAATCAAGCAGCAGGATGTTTAGAAAGTCCTGTGCAAAATCTTGAGCCTGCAACTTCTGCTCAAGGTTGCCCTTGAGTTGATCAAGCTTGGTTCTGTAGGCATCAAAACTGGGCTAAAGTTCACTTGCAAAGGATCACTACTTGTCAAGCAGTTCTGAGCCTCAGAAGTCCTTCTAATTGGCAGGTTGTTGTAGAACTCCATTGTCCTGTTCCCCTGTGAAGGAAGAAGTTCTAGTATATAGTATGATCATTGCAGAGCCCATTTTAACAGAACCCAGGTCTTGCTGACTCTGGGCCTAGTACTCTACCCACTGTGCCAGCTATCACCCACTAAGGAATGGAACCACATTCTGAGTGGTGGAAGCTAAGTAAATCCCAGCCTTCTGAAGGAATGCCAAAAGATCCTAGAATAAGGGACCCATATGTGGCTCTGGAGCCTAAAGATATTGAGTCACAACACAGAAGAGCAAAAAACATAGCTTTTGCTTTCTACTACTGCCATTAATTATTCATATTATATAGGCCCATTAAATAGATGAATGAAAAATCATTTATTAAGCATTCACTCTGCGTAAAGTAATGTGCTGAGTATTGGGAAGATGTAGAAAGGCAGAGACAATCCTGTTCTTAAGGTGTTCACATTCTAGTGGGCAGGACAAAACTGGTGCAAGTCAGATCAAAAGGTCATATGCTTCTCAGGGTGCAGCAGCAAGCCACTTGGTAATGCATCTTTAATGTTGTTTCCACTGATAAAATAATATCTGTTTCTAGTTTTGAACTATTTGACTTTGCCAATGATTTTCTCTTCTGGGTGTCCATTAGCTATGGTTGCTAGGAAGGTGAAGGCTTCAGTACCTGTAGAAAACAGTTGCCAGCTCAGATTTCCATAGGGGTTGCTTCCCAAAATGATAGATTTGGAGGCTGGGCTGAAAGCAGAACCAGTGTTCAGTAGGGGGGAGGAGGGGAAAGCACTGGTATTCCTGGGACTCTTGGGCTTAACTTGCCTTAAGGTAGAAGGTGGTCAGTGATTGCTGGAAGTGATGACAAAGCAGGCAGACCCCTTCACAACAGGGATTGCTGTCCTCAGTGATGGCTATGGGAGCCACAATGGAGGCAAGCCAGTGTTGGGGACAGTGGGACAGAACTGCTATTCCCAAGAATTTAGGGCATTCCATTAGGGTCTTAGGAGAGACATTGGTTGAAGTAGCAGCATGGTTTGACATGCCATTTCCTTTCTCTCTCTCAGGGTGCCTGGCTCTTTCTAGCAACTCTATATTCATTTACTTTCTTGGAGGAGTCCAATCCCTTAGAATAGTATTGTAAGCTCAGCCTGTATGCCCTGGGGATCAAAACAGGACTCACTGGAAAGGGGAGAATTGTATCAGTTGTTTAGGGGTTATTGTAAGTCCTTCATGAATTATATCTGTAGAGTGCCCTGTACCTTATATATACTGCTACCTTGAGTTTTTACTTACAAAAGAGCTGGGACCCTTTTACTCACATGAGTATAGATCTATTCAAGAGATATAATTTGAAGTTGCCAGAGGAAACTTTGAGTGATAGAGAAATGAATCAACAATGTGACTAGGAGTGAAGAAGCCACCTAAGGTTGAATCAGGTCTGGATAAACTCAGAATATGGGGCTCTAGGCTGACAGCTACATAAAGCATTAGATAAGTGTAACAAAGTAAAATGAAATTTTCAAATGGTTCACTCCCTTTGTGGAGAGGGTTTAAGAGCCAACTCAAAAATGAATTATCAACTAATAGCATAATGAAATAGGTGGAATTCTAGTGAATTTACCAGACAGATCTGAAATCTTAATTGGATCCATTTGGTGTCAGTCTTATCAGCACAAAGTTCTACCAGAAGGTCCCAATAGCTATCACTTGGTAGGAGGTAATAGAGGGACATCCATTTTCAAAAAGGAAACAGCCCCCTAAAAGGACCTTAAATATGTTGCAGCCATTTAGACACACAAAAAAGTAGGCCTAGATTACATTAAGATGCCATCTAAAAAGCTGCAGAGCTGAGCTTCACGTTATGGGAAGAATCCCCCTTATCCACTCCAAGAGAGGGTTGTTCTATAAGGAGAGGCAGATCAGAAGAACAGAATGTTAGAGGCAGATTAAACTGAAAAATCGAAGTATAGCTTTATAATTTGGAAATTCCAAACTCTTGCCATTTATTTTGCTTCTTTTTTGTTTTTTTTCCTCTAATATATCAGTAAAAGTGTGTGTGTGTGTGTGTGTGTGTGTGTGTGTGTGTGTGTGTTTTAAACCCTAATCTTGATTTAGATGAATTAAGGGGAGAAAGGTTTAGCAGCATTCAACCCAAACTCACAACAAACAAGCAAATTTCTTCAAAAGTAAAGTTGTGCTTGACAGTCATAGGAAAGAAGAAGGGAAGTAACCTTCTCAAGGAGCATACTTTAGTTTCAGTGGTGGAAAATATTCCTGATCCCTTCACAAATATACTGTAGTATAGTAGAAGAAACACTGGATATGGAACTGGAAGACCTACATCTGATATTTTCTATTTCCATGATACTTTCTATTTCACTGACTAAGCAAGTAATTTAGTTGATATGAACCTCAGTTTCCTCATCTGTAAAATGGGGACAATAATACTTATAAGGTTTTCATGAGAAGGTTTGTGAAGCATAAAAACCAAACAAACTAAAAAACACTATAAACAATTGAGCACCCCTCAAAACACAGAGTAGAATGTAATACATTCCATGGTCCTGTCTGGGACAGCAGTCTCCTTACTGTTTGTGGAACAAGGCATTCCATCTCCTGACTCCAGGCATTTTCATTGGCTTTCCCCATGGCTGGAATGCTTTCTCTCCATTCTCTGCTTTCTGGCTTCCTAGGTTCCTTCAAGTCTTAACTAAAATTTTACCTTCTACAAGAAGCTTTTCCTAGTTCCCTTTAATATTAGTGCCTTCCCTCTGTGATATATATTTTGGTTTTATATAGTTAATGGAATGTTGTCTCCCCCATTAGATTGTGAGTTCCTTGAGAGCAGGGACTGTTTTTGCCTTTCTTTGCATCCCCTCAATTAGCACAATGGCTGGCATTTATTAGGCACATAATAAATGCTTGTTGACTTGACTTGAAGTAGAAGCATCTTGACAGAATGGATAGTACACTATACTGGGAGTGAGGAAAAACTGAATGCAAATTCTGACTAAGATACTCACTAGCTGAATGATCCTTTGCAAGTCACTAACTTTTCTCAGCCTCACTTTTCTTCTCTGCAAAATGGGGATAAAATAGCACCTACCTCATAGGGCTGTTATGAGAGTCAAATGAGATAACATTTATAAAGTACTTTGCAAACCTTAAAGTATTGTATACGTGCTAAGTATTATTAATATGAATATGCGATATCATTACTATTACTATTATTTATTATCATTCGCAATTCACAACACCACCTCCTTCTCTCCAGGAGACATGGACAAGACAACTCTATCTTTAGCCATTAACTGAAAATTGTCACTCTGAGTTGGATGTGCTCACACAATGAGCAGCAGGTCACCCTTAGCTAGCTACAGGATGTTCTTCATACTCTGTAGTCTTGGCAACCAAATTATACTTCATATGTGGTCCAGTCTCAATGACAAGGCATGTGCTGATGATAACCTGCAAAGAATAGAATCTGTTTTATTGACCCTTATAGTACCCATTATCAGGGAAGCAGACAGATGTTCTACTAAGCTCTGTTATGGATTGAACCTCTCCTACTCCTAAAGTGACCAGATGCTGACATTTTCACAAACACTAAAAAATTCTAATTCAATTTTATATGGACTTCCAACTCTCTCATCGTCATGGATCCAGATAGCTGTGGATGGAGGTCTCCATTTGCAGCCATTACAGGAATATCACCATATCATCAAATTTTCATTGGCTCTCTGGAGCAACCAGAACCCAATATTAGAGGCAATATACCCTCACTAATGCTGATGAGGATCTGGGGAGTACATTATGGATAAAAGCCTGGCAACCCTAAATCCATTAAGACATTAATTTTTTCCCCAAATACCATTAATTTCAGCATAAAGGAATAAAAACCATTTCTCCTATATCAGTCAAAAGACTGCCCCAAACAATCTAGAGCTCAGAACCCAGGTCACATTCAGAGATATATTCACTTACAGGCTTCTCAACAGGAAATATTCTAGGAAAAACTTGAGAACAACCTAAAGTGGATTTTGTCTTAAAATTCCTGCTTTTAACTCAGTGTCCCAATTTTTCTTATATTAGGTACAATGTTTTCCTGGTTCTGCTCATTTCACTTTGCATCAGTTCATACAAGTCTTTCCAGGATTTACTGAAATCTGCCTGTTCATCATTTCTTATTGCACAAGAGTATTTCATTACCTTCATATAACACAGCTTCTTCAGTCATTCCCCAACTAACAGGCATCCCCTCAATTTCCAGTATTTTGCCACCACAAAAAAGGTTGTTACAAATATTTGTTTCCCATGTGGGTCCTTTCCCCCTTTTTATGATCTCTTTGGAATATAGACCTGGTGGTGGTATTGTTGAATCAGAAGGTATGCACAATTTGGTTGTCTTTTGGGCATGGTTCCAAATTGCTCTCCAGGATGGTTGGATCAGTTCACAACTCCACCAACAGTTCATAATTGTCCCAATTTTCCCACATTCTTTCCAACATTTATCATTTTCCTTTTTTGTCATATTAGCCAATCTGATAGGTGTGAGGTAGAATCTCAGAAATGTTTTAATGTGCATTTCTCTAATCAAAAGTGATTTGGAGCATTTCTTCATATGCCTATAGATAGCTTTGATTTCTTCATCTGAAAACTACCTGTTCATATACTTTGACCATTCATCAGTGGAAGGATGGCTTGTATTCTTATAAATTTGACTCAATGCTCTATATATTTGAGAAATGAGGCCTTTATCTGAGATATTTGCTATAAAGATTTTCTCAACTTTCTGCTTTCCTTCTATTATTGGTTGCATTACTTTTGTTTATAAAATATTTATTTTAATATCATCAAAATTATCTATTTTTTATTTCATAATGCCTGTAACTTACTTAACTTCTCCTTTAAGAATGTGGGTGCTATATCACTTGGTACATATATATTTAGTATTGATAATGCTTTATTATCTATGATACCTTTTAGCAAGATGTAGTTTCCTTCCTTATCTCTTTTAATTAAATCTATTTTGCTTTTATTTTGTCTAAGATCAGGATTGCTATCCCTGCTTTTTTTTTTTTTTACTTCAGCTGAAGCATATTAGATTCTACTCCGTCCCCTTACCTTTAGCAGGAGTAGCAATCCTGATCTCTGTTTCAAGTGCATTTCTTGTGAACAACATATTGTAGGATTCTGGTTTTTGATCCACCCTGCTATCTGCTTCCATTTTATCGGGGAGTTCACCCCCATTCATATTTATAGTTATGATTACGAACTGCATATTTCCCTTCATCCTATTTTTCCTCTTGTTTGTCCTCTTTCTCCTTTCACTCTTTCCCTCCTCACCAGTGTTTGCTTCTGTCTACCATCTCCCTCAATCTGCCTTCCCATCAGTTTCCCCTTCCTTCTTCATTTAATCTCTTCCCCTCTTTCCTGTTGGGTAAGATAGATTTCTATATTCAACTGATTATGCAATACTATTCCCTCTTTAAGTCAATACTGATGAGAGCAAGGTTCAAGAAATATCCATGGGGTGGCTAGGTGGCACAGTGAATAGAGCACCGGCCCTGGAGTCAGGAGGACCTGGGTTCAGATCTGGCTTCAGACACTTAATACAAAAAATAGCCAT
Organism: Gymnobelideus leadbeateri; assembly: GCA_011680675.1. Lineage (NCBI taxonomy): Eukaryota > Metazoa > Chordata > Mammalia > Diprotodontia > Petauridae > Gymnobelideus > Gymnobelideus leadbeateri. Next base: position 19,536 of record WOXC01006299.1, read on the forward strand.
GTGACCTTGGGCAAATCACTTAACCCCAATTGCCCTCCAAAAGTAAAAAAAAAAACAAAAAAGAAATGCCCATCACCCTCTCATCTTCCCCTCCACTATAATAGGTTTTTTGTGCCTTTTCATGTGAAATAATTCACCCCATTCTCCCTCTCCCTTCTTTCTGCATGCAGTGTACTCTTCTTTCTCACCTTTTCCTTGTTTTTTGTCATTACCTCAAATTCACCTTATACCCATACCCTGTCTGTGTATATTCCTTCTAGCTTTACTATTAGTGATACAATTTTTAAGAATCACAAGTATTATCTTCCCATATAGAAATGTAAACATTTTAGCTCTATTGAATCTGTTATGTTTTCTTTTCCCTTTTTACCTGTTTATACTTCTCTTGGGTCTTGATATTGGAGATCCAATTTTTGATTTGCTTCTAATCTTCTCCTTATGGAAGCTTGAAATCTTTCTATTTCATCGAATGACCATTTTTACTAGGTGTACTATGTTTAATTTCAATGGGTAAGTGATTCTTCATTGTAGTCCTAGCTTCTTTGGTTTCTGGAATATCATGTTCCATGACTTTCAGTCTTTTAATGTGGAAGCTGCTAAGTCCCATGTAATCCTGACTGTGGTTCCCCAATATTTAAATTGTTTCTTTCTGGTCACTTGTATTTTTTCCTTGACCTGATTGTTAGGAAACTTAGCTATAATTTTCCTTGGAGTTTTTATTTTGTGACTTTCTTCCTGAGGTATTTGGTGGATTCTTTCAATTCCTATTTTTCCCTCCAGTTCCAGGATATCAGAGCAGTTTTCCTTGATAATTTCCTGAAAGATGCTGTCCAGGTCCTTTATCTCTCTCTCTCTCTCTCTCTCTCTCTCTCTCTCTCTCTCTCACACACACACACACACACACACACACACACACACACACACACACACACTTTTTGGAGGGCAATTGGGGTTAAGTGACTTGCCCAAGGTCACAGGCTAGTTTTTGTGTTAAGTGTCTGAGGCTGGATTTGAACTCGGTTCCTCTTGACTCCAGGGACCGAGCTCTACTCACTGCAGCCACCTAGCCACCCCCAGGTCCTTCTTTTGATTATAGCTTTCAAGTAGTCCAATGATTCTGATGCTGTTTCTCCTGGATCTATTTTCCAGGTCAGTTGCTTTTCCCATGAGGTATTTTACATTTTCTTCTATTTTTTTTCACTCTTTTGTATTTGTTTGATTTATTCTTGACATCTCATAGAGTCATTAGCTTCCGTTTGCCCAAGTCTAACTTTTAAGAAGTTGTTTTCCCCAATTAGCTTTTGTATATTCCTTTCTATTTAGCCAATTGTACTTTTTAAGTTGTTTTCTTCAGTAGAGTATTTCCTTTTCCATTTGGCCAATTTTACTTTTTAAGCAATTGTTTTCTTTTTATTTTTCCAAGCTGTTGACTCTTTTTTCATAATTCGGTTGCATCACTCTCATTTCTTTCCCAATTTTTCTTCTACCTCTCTTGTATGATTTATCCTTTTTGAGCTCTTCCACAAATTCTTTCTGGGCTTGAGACCACTTCAAATTTTTTCTTTGGGGTTTTGTTCATAGGTGTTTTGACATGTTGTTGTCCTCTTCTGAGTTTGTATCTTGGTCTCCCCTGTCACCATAATAACTTTTTGTGGTTAGATTCTTTTTTATTGTTTTTTTGCTCATCTTTTTTTGGCCTTTTTCCTTTCTTTTAAATTTGATCTCTGTTCCTGGAGTTGAAGGGGCTCTTCCCAGGCTTCTCAAGCCAGGGGTTGCAGGCCCTGGATGGTTTACCTGTTGTTGCATTGATATGACCCTTGTGTCTAATGCTGTGCTTAGGGGATGGGGTGGGAAGTGACTTGTGCTGCTGAATGCTGTAGGGGGTCTGGCAGCTTAGTGAAGAGCCAGGTCCTAGTACTGGTATCTGGGGTGTTCTGAGGCCAGTGGGGTGTTCCTTCATTTCCGCAGAGCTACACTGAAGCATATAAAAATAGAAGGTCTGACCACTGGAGATTGCCTATTTGCTGGGGCTACTCTGAAGCATGTGGTGGTTCTTAGAGCTTGGAGTCTGCCCATCTCCCTGACTATGCTGAGGCATGAGAGGGGGGGAGGTGCCCTGTTGTTGGTGTTTCCCTGCTCTACTGCACTGGAGCTGATGATATCCCTCTGGTTTGCTGAGGTGGTGCTTGCTGCTGGCTTGCTGGGATGCTTCCTATTCTGGACCGCACTCCCCTCTTACCTGAGTGAGACGGACCTTTTCTATTGACATTCCAGTTTTCTTAGTCTAAAAGATTGCTTTGCCCCATCTCTTTACTGGTTCTGCTGTTCTAAGATTTGTTCTGAGGCACTATGGCTGTTTGGAGGTAAATATGGGAAAGCTAGTGATTTACTGCTTACTCCACTTTGTTGTCTCCTGGAAATTGTTGTTCTGCACTTATTTTTGTTGTCAGGAAATTCCATTTCTATGATACTTAAGTATTTACTTTGTGTTAAGTCAAATAGGTTGTACAGTGGATAGAGGGCTGGGCCTAAAGTAAGGAGGTCCTGAGTTTAAATCTGGCCTCAGACACATACTAGCTGTGTGAATGTGGACAAGTCACTTAACCCTTTTTGTCTCAGTTTTTTCATCTGTAAAATGAGCTGGAGAGGGAAATGGCAGTATTGCCAAGCACAAATTGCCAAGAAAATTACTCAACAACAAGTCAAGTTTTATATGCTACTAGAAATGCTTACTGAGAACACTAACCTTCAAGGAACACAGGTTTCATGCTTCACCTAGGCTGCACAGGAGCCTTTTGGGGACTGTATTCTTGATTGTTTTTTTTTTCCAAAGGAAGTAATCAGTGACTGAGTAAAAACCAAAAAGTGGAAGATGAATAGAACTAACTTTCTTCTTGGCCATTGGATAGTGAAACAAGCAAAAGATAGATACTTCAGAGTTTGAGAATGGAGAAAAAATTTTGCCTGAAGAGGAACAGTGACTGCTCGAGTTCCTGATCCACATATGCAGATATCGTTCACTTGCTGATGTCTTGTGCCTTCCTCTTCCTATCCCCAGTTACTACTTAGGACAAGAATGCCTAATCTCTCAGTGAGTAAAAGCTACTTTTAATATTTCTGAAGCCTTGAGATCTAACTTGGGGCAGAGAGGGAATGACTGACTCTGAAGTCCCTAAAAGGAGAAAAGCAAGAATGGTTAAATATCATGAAAGCAAGTAACATAATTAACCATACTAAAAAAAAAAACTAGCCCAAACTATATTACAACATCAAGGGATGTAGAAAAATGCTGAGGCAGGGGCGGCTAGGTGGTGCAGTGAGTAGAGCACCGGCCCAGGAGTCAGAAGGACCTGAGTTCGGATCCGGCCTCAGACACTTAAGGCACACACAAACAAAAAAACCTAGCCGTGTGACCTTGGGCAAGTTACTTAACCCCAAATGCCCTCCAAAAAGAAAAAGAAAAGAAAAAAAAAGAAAAATGCTGAGGCAAAGTCCAAAACTCACATATGCCAAAAAACAGTATAAAGCATTAACACAGAAGGGCAAATTTTCATATGATAAAGATATATTCAAAGTCAAAAGTTAGTATTATTTACAATGGGAAAACACTAGAATCTCTCCTGTTAAACAAAAGAATAAAAAAATTTCCTCCTTTCCTCACATTGAGGTATTCCTAGAAATTCTAGTAATTGAAATGACAATAGAAAAATAAAATAGAAAGAAAGATATAAGCAACAGCAAAGAGTTGACACAATTATCTCTACTAACTATATGATGATTTACTTGGAAAACCCCAGAAAATCTACAAATAGCTTCAGTAAAGTAAAAGTATATTTTAAACTTCACAAAAATCATTGGCATTTTTATGTAGGAGAAAATAATAGAGAAATTCCATAAAAGTACAATTTAAAAGGACTTTTTAAAGAAATAAAGGAAGACCTAACTAATTAGAAATAATTCCTTATTGCTGGGCTACTACAGTATAGCAAAAAGATGATACTGTCTAAATCAATTTATAGATTTATGCTAATCAAACACTACAAAATTATTTTATGCAATAAAAATATGACAAAAATAATTTAAAGAAATAAAAATACAGACTCTCAAGGGGAATAATGAAAAAAAAATGAAATATAGGGGCAAAAGAACTTATAGGCCTCAAACTATGTTCTGAAATAGTAATCATCAAACTATCTGGATTTGGTTAAAAATACAAAAATACATAAAGGGTAACATAAACAAATTAGTGGGGTAAAGAAGATATCCACATCTATAGATAATGGAATAGTTCATGGTCAAAAAAGGATAGAGAGGACCAAAGAAGATAAAGTAAACAATTTTGATTACATAAAATTGAAAGGTTTTTGCACCAAAAAAAAAAAAAAAAACCCACAACCCTATGCAGCCAAAATTAGAAAGAAATTGGGTAATTGGAGCAAGGAGGGAATCTGTAGTGAATTTCTTTGATAAGGATCTCTTTTCTAAAATGTACCACATAATTATTCAAATTTGTAAGAATAAGAGCCATTCCCCAACTGATAAATACTCTATGGATATATGGACAGGCATATAGGTTTGAAATTTCACCTTAAAGTCAGCAAAACTGGCAATGACAAAAAATGAAAACGGTCATGCTTGGAAGGACTGCAGGAACACAGGTGCACCAATACTATGTTGATGGAACTGTAAATTGGTCCAACAATGCTGGGAAACATTTAGCAACTAGGTAGAAAAAACTAAACTATTCATAGCCTTTGACCCAGAGCTCTTAGTGTTTTGCAGATACTTCAAGAAGGTCAGAAACATAAAGGTCTCACACACTGAAATAGTCATAGCAGCACTTTTTTGTGGTAACAAAGAACTGCAAACCAAGAAAACACCCTTCTATTGGGGAATAATTAACAAACCCTAGCATCTGAATGTAGTGGAATAGTATTTTACTGTAACAAATGACAAGTGCAAAAATTCAGGAATACATAGGAAAATTTGTATAAACTGATGTGAAGTGAAAGTTGCAGAATCTGGAAGACAAAAATGGACAATGACTATTATAATCAAACAAAAGAACAAGTTTTAAAAACTGAAAAATATGTAACTCTGACCAAATTTAGTTTTGAAAAAGAAAGAAGAAAGAAATGTCAGTCAGTTATTCAATAAACATTTATCAAATGCCTACCATATGCCAGGCACTGTGCTAAATGCTAAAAATACAAAAAAAAAGGTAAAAGACAGTTCTGTTCTCAGAGACCTTACAGTTTAATGAGGAGACAACACAAAATAGCTATGTACACACAAGCTATATATAGAATAAGGTGGAAATCAATAAAGGAAAAGGACCAAAATTAAGACATTGGAATTTTAAGGATTTGAAGGAAGCCAGGGAAACCAGGGGGCAGAGATGAGGAGGGAGAACATTCCAGGCATAAGGGACAGTCAGTGAAAATTCCTGAAATTGGGAGATGGAGTGTCTTGTTCCAGGAAGAGCAAGGAGGATGATGCCATTGCATTGAAGAGTACATGGGGGAGTGGATATAGAAAAAAACTAGGAAGGTAGGGGAGGGCAGGTTATGATAAACTTTGAATGCCAAATTGAGAATTTTATATTGATCCTAGAGGTAATGGGAATCCACTAGAGTCTCAATTTCTTTGTCTGCAAAATGTGTGTAATACACATTGTTATGTGTATTATCACAGCATAGTAGTGAATATAAAATGTGTTAATGTATGTAAAGTTTTGTCAACCTTAAAGTGCCATAGGAATGCCAGATATCATAAAGGCTCATAGACTCTATTGATCAGTAATCCTCAGAGACTGTAAATTTTTCAACTTTTGCCTGAGATATATAAATGTCTTGTCCTGATTCTATCCTTATATGTGGGACTAGAGCGACAGAACTGAGTAGGTAGACTTTAATATTCCTTTCAGGCTTTGTGGAGAATAGCAACTCTTTTCACTTTGCCCTAGTCCCACACTCCTGCCCGGTTTAATTTCTTTTGGGTACTGGGCTCATTTGTTTGGATATTTTAATCTTCTTCATTGTTCTTCAGGAAATGCATCTAAAAAACCTCTCCTGGTGTTTTCCTGGGTTATTTTTTTGTGTTTCATTATAAGACCACATCTATACTTGCTCCCATTTGGGAATAATGAGAGCATCAAGAAGAGATCAAATTTGCTTAGAAAGCAGATTATTTTATGTGACCCATAACTATTACTGGAGTTTGAGTATTATGAATGTTCTGTAAACAGTGGAGAAACTTTTGAGTAATTTTTTCATTTATTTAATAAAGTGAGCTCCTAAAGCCTTCCATTTTATGAAATTCCAGAAAGCCTACTATGAAGTGTCTTTGGATCATATCAAGGTGTTAGTAGAACAGTCACTGACCAGGAGTCAGATTCTGGTCTTAGCTGTACCACTCACTAGCTCTGACTTGTGGCAAGCCATTTAATCTCTCTGGTGTCCCTCACCTCTAAAATAAGCAAGTCTTATGCAATCTACAAAGTCCCCTCCAGTTCTACTGTTCTTTGATTCTAAGACCTGCTCCCCCATTCCTGCCCCTTTTGTTTTATGGGACCAGAGTGAAGAGATAGCTGAAAACATTCTCATGATACCAGGCCACTCCTGCACAAGTGCAGGCTACTTCAGAGGCCAAGTAATAATAGTAATAGCTAACATTTATATAATACAGCTAGTACTGTTATTTCCCCTATTTAACAGATGAGGAAACTGAGGCAGGCAGGGTTAAGTGACTTGTCCTGGGTCACAAAACTACTGTCTGAAGCCATATTTGAACTTAGAACTTTCTGCCTCCAGCCCCAGCATTCTATCCACTGCGCCTCCTAGGGGCCTCAAGTGGCCAATGACCAACAATTCTCTTCAGTCTTTCTATTCTTGTTCTTGCTGTTCTAGGAAGATAGACAACATGAAACTAGAAGTAGCATTTAAACCTAGAGAAGAAGGGTGAACTGGAGAGGCTTTAGTTAGTGGGAGAGAGGAATTATCCAGAGGGTGATGGATGTCAGATAGACAAAAGATGATTGAGCCCATAGGATCATGAAGCATCAAGAGGTCAATCTTTGTGCTTACGATTCCTCTTCTTTGTTTCCATCTTTCTGTTCCCAATTCTCCAGTCTTGACTGAAAACCAGACTCCCCGCCCCACGCCCTCCCCTTCTGAAAACAGCTTCCCTTCTCCCTTTACTTGGACTGACGAGGTTGCATGATGCTAGATAGAGATTTCTCCAGCCTTTCATCCCAACGCCTAGGAATCGTGTACCATCCAGTAAGTAGAGAGAGCGCTTGGTGACTAGCTGAGTCTCCCTGGGTTCCGAAAGGCCTAACCTTCAACCAACCCCCACCCACTTCCGCCACCATCGGGAAGTAGGAGAGGCAAGGAAGCTTTCCAAGCTCCGCTTACCACGGCCGGGCTTCGGAGCTCAAACGTAAGAAAAGGTGCTCGGAGGCTTGTTCTCCCAGAGTCTATGTGTCCGGGACCAGGAGATTCAGAAATGACAAGGTGTTGGCGCTCAAACTTCTCCTGGTCTAGTGCCCCTGTCCTCTGCTAGTCTCCCACTGAATGGGATACCCATCACCACCCTGTGAATCGTTTCTTCCTGCTGCTCCTGTCTACTCAGCTTCCCAAGACACCTCCTACCCTCCAACTCCCATTCGCTCCCCACTTCCCATCCTCCAGTTGGCTTGCCTGAGTTAAACCAATGCTTTAATCAGTTAGGGACTTTTTTTGTTTCGGTAGGAACAGTCAGACGCTGCTCCACCGTCTCCCCTCAGGCTTTCCCCTAAATCTCCTGCGGTAGGCTCAATCAGTGGGGTAAGGGAAGCCACTTGCTGATTGTCACTGGTGTCTCTGTGCCTGAGCAAGGGGTCCCAGAGCTCCCTCCTGATCAAAAAGTGAAGGAGTTCAACAGGAACAGTGTTCCATTGGAGCAGAGAGGCCTTGGAATCAGTGGGTTGGCCAAGCACATTTAGGGCTGAGAGAAATTCCCATACTCTCTGGCAGAGGAGTGGTGCTGCATTACACCAGGGGAGTAAGGTCCAGAAGGCCTTCTCAAGAAGAAGAAATGAAAGACTACACAAGTAGCAACCCTAGCTCCTTTGGGACGGAAATCTCAGACTACAAGATGAGAATGCAATTGTAATGAATAAACCCAACTATATCAGCCTAGTCTAGATTTCCCAAACAAAAAAATCTTGTTTTAAAACCCATATCATATTGTCTCTGTATGTGCTTTATTCCCAGGACCTTGGCCTTAAACCCTATTTCTTAATATCGGAGCTTATAAAGATAGATTAAATATGAAAATTAGAGTATTGTGTAGTCATAGAAATGTGGAGCCCTGTACCTCGACTATTCTAACATACTTTCTAGCCAGGCTAAACAAAGCCAAAAACGACAAAAATTTACTCAGTGGGCAAAGCCAGGAGCCCCTAATCCTGAACGCACTTAGAAGATGCGTTCACAATCGGACTGCCCTAGCCAGATCCTCTTCTCCTTCCCCAGCCCTAGAGAAGATACCGTGGAAATGATGCCGGTTTCTCCAGCTTCTTCCACCAGTATGCGCCACCAGACCTCTCCTGGGCTGTCCACTAGAGGTTGCTGTTTGCCAGCCTGATCTCAAAGGGGGTGAAAAAAGAAAGAAAGAAAAGAAAAATGCAGTGGGGTGCTAAAGCCGCAATTAGCAAGAGCAAAAGAAAATAGAAATCGAGACAGACACACACAGAGAGACAGTGATTTAGAGACAGAGAGACAGAGACAGGATAGAAGGAAAGAAGGAAGGGCTTAAAAAAACATGCTTGTATGCCATGACTGTTATTGTCTTGAAAAATCTTAAGAAAATAACAAATGATTCCTTCACCTCATTCTGATCTTTTCTAAGTTCTAGGACTTAGGGCTCCCTCCAACCATTTCAGAGTTTACCTTTCTTTCTTACGGAAAAATATAATTAAAAGAGTTTTAAATTCGAAGCACAAGGTACCAAATGGCACTTAGCTGAGATTTCTTCCCTGACAGAGAACACAGTCCAGGACTATCTGAGATACTCTCTTTCTCCAATTCAACTCAACCTTTTCCCCCAGAGCCAGGGAACCCTAAACTTCCCTGGACCGTGTACCAGCCACGAGATTAGTCCTCGAAACATTGAAATTGAAAATCAGATTTCCCCCCCTTCCGGAGGTTGGATTAGGTTTAAGAAGCTAAGAGGGAAAGGGCAGCAGGAATAACGGTAAAACTGTATCTGCCTTTCTGTAGCTTTCTCTACTTTAACTGACTTTTCTTTTTTTCCCTGGTCCCACCGGGCTAGAGGCAAAACAAAGATCTGGGGTGCTAGAGTACCTGTTTTCCTGGGCGGCAAACTGATTTCCATTTTGGTGATTTTGCTTGGTGGGTAGTATTTTACTTTTTCCTTTAAAACACACCATTTCCCAGTCTTCGATAATCTTACTAAATATTTGTGGGATAAGAAAGAGGAAGGGGGAAAAATCTGTTCTTGGTCTCCCTTGATTGCTATGAGGTCGGAATGGGGGCATCGGGGGAAAAAGAAAGAAGCTGACTTTCGAAAGAGGAAACCAGCCTGACCTCCCAGAGTAGCCTAGGCCCCGGGGCCACAGTCAGTCTGAAGGGACTGCACCAAGGGGAGGAGAAGAAAAAAAAAAAAAAGCTAACCGGAAACCCTAGATCTGTTTTACTGAAGAAAAGGGCACTAGCTTCCAGAACTTGTTGGCCTTCAAAAGACAGGACGAGGAGGAACCTGACTCGACCCCTACCGCCCTGATCTTGCCGAAACCAGGGGAAGAGGACACGCCCCAGCAGCCATCGGGACCAGAGCATAGCCTTTCACAGCTCTCTGATCCCCTCCACCTTTTCCCTTAAAGAGTCAGGGACTGGGTTTCAGTTTTCCTTTCCTGGACACAGGCACGTGAAAGTTGTATGTTGCGAGGAGTCTGGGCAGGTGGCTCAAACGAAGGAGGGGAGGAAGGAAAACCTCAGTCCAGGGTCCTCTCTTTCTCCTGGCCGGCAAAATGTTGTTGTTGTTAGGTGGGTCTTATTTTGTCTAATTTTTCGGGGAGTGGGGTGCGAGTCACCCAAGATTACCCTTGTTCCCGCGTCCAGAGGATAGACACTGGCCCGGGATTGGAAGCCAAAATGGCTCGATAGAAACAACAGCAAATTCCACTAATGGAAGGCTATTTTCTGACCCTCTTTCCTTCAAGACTCCTTCTCAAGGAGCCCGTGGTGGCGAGGACTGTGGAAACTCACTCAAAAGAGTCCAGCGCCGCACCACCAAGCCCCATTTATTAATCCGAGGTTATTTTAGCCCCTGGCTGGTGAATAGTTTAAGGGGGGCGGGGAGTCAAGAGGAAACGATAACACCCCCAAGTTGGCTTCCAGATCTTTCGTTGAGATAGAACTAGAAGGAGGGGAGGAGCTGATATAAAGAAGGGCAAAGATCTGAAGCTGCGGGTTCTGCAATGCAATACCACGGGCCACTAGTCGGCTGAAGTCCCGGTTCAGAGCCGGCAAGGTGTGGGGCGCCGAAGTTCAGCAGCCGCAGAGGAATCACTCGGTTCCAGCGGGTAGGAATGAACTTGGGAGAGGCCTGGGGTTCGGACAGAGAACACAGTCCAGGACTAGCTCGGGAAGAGCACACGGAAATGTCCCCAAGGCAAGGAAGAAGTTGGCAGCAGCCGGGTAGCGGGCCATGCCCTACCATTGGAACAAAGGAGACGCCAAGCTCTGGGTCCTGGCGCGCGCAAGCGGGAAACGGTCCCATCTCAGCTACGGGCAGAAAACTCGAAGGAAAAGAGAATGTCAGTGGCTAGAGAGAACATTCTATGTTTTGGTCAATTTGCCACAGCAGCTGGGGGATTGAGGGGTAGGGGAGGATAAAAGAGCGTAGGTTGGGCAGAATAGAGGCCAGCAGAACTAGAGAAATCTGGGAAGCTTGCTATTTGCATTTCCGTACACTGAGCGAGCATCTCTGGACCGTGCACTAGGAACCATGATCACTATTAATATCATTAGCATCATGAATCATATATTCTTATTATAACTAATAATCACAACAGTGACAGCTGGAAGGGGTGATGGGATCAAGGCTGGGCCTGTGCTCTGCAAATAGAAATGGTGGTCCCTATTTCCATGAAAGAAGCTGCTCTCAATCTAAAAACCTTGCTTGAATAGGAAAACGCCCGGCAGAAGAAGGGGTGTTCTGCTGGGGCCTAGGAAACCGGAGCCGGAAAGATTCACGCTCCAAAGGGAAGCCCTGTGGCAGCCGAGGGAGCTTAAATCGAAGAGACTCAAGGTTCTGCTGTTAGCTATGTTGGGCAAATTCTCCAAACGTGCCACCATTCATAAAGATTCATTTACCCTCTTTGGACCATCCCTGAGTTTGGAAGGGGCCGAAGCTGAGACGCTAGGAGCAATAAAGCAGATCTGAGGGCTGGGGACACCAGAGTTCCTGCCTTCTTCACCTCTTTGACCGGAGTCACCCAAGAGGAACCCGGTAAACCCAAAGCCTACACCTTAATTGCACTCAACACTCCAGCTCAGAGGTTCCTCGGGGAAAGAGTCTAAGGGAAGGTCCCCAACTCATCCCCAACCTCAGATATTTTCTCCCCTCTGCGGGAGCAGCCCCCAAGAGAGAGGCCCCAGCCCTTTTTATAGGTGACGTAGGGCGCTACGTGGCCAGCTCGGGCCCCAGCCCCACGTTCATAGGCTTCTACCCCTGAAGTGACACTTCGGCGCCTGCTCCCCCTTCCCCCGCCCCTGCCCTCGGGGGGACGCCGCCTTTTTCTAATCGCGACGCAGCCCTGCCTCGCCACAAACTCCCGCGCCCACCGAAGAGAGAGTGCTCTGGAGACCCAGGGGCAGAAGACTTCCAATCCCACCGAGGGACTGGCCAGGAAAAAGGAACAGTCCTGCTTGGCTCCTCTCAGGTCAACTTTCAGAGGTGAGTGAGTCCCTGAGCTCCATTTGGAGACAGCAGAGAGTGTCTACAGCTTGTAGTAGAGACAGTGGAACTATAGAATGGGGATGGAATGGATGAAAAGCAGAAGTGGGAGCTGTGGGGGAGTGGGGCGGAGAAAAAGAGTCAATCCCGAGTCTCTGGAGGAGATGAGGGTACTATTGAGGCCAACGACCTTACAGCCTTCCTAGCTACAGGTACTACAGGTTTGAGGGAACTGTGAGCTGGTCTGGGTTTGCATCTGCATCGGGTGAAGCGCGAGAGGCCTCAGCGTAAGGGAATCAGGGAAGGTGAGTGGAGCGAAATTTAGAGCAGAAGTGGTGATGGTGGTGGTGGTGATGGTGGTGATGGTGGTGATGGTGATGGTGGTGTGGTGGTGATTATGATAAATACTATAATTATTATCAAGATAAAGACAAACAATCTTAATAACAGTAATGTGTGACCAAGTGAATCTGAAGCTTTTTAAAGATATCAATTTGGAGCCGATGGGAGAAGAGTGAAAAAGAAGGTTTTTTTCACTGTTCCTCTCTCCCTACATTCCATTTCTAAGAGCCCTCGGCTAGAGGCGAATCAATGGTGCTCAGACCCGGGGACTTGGAGCGGTATGTCCCTAAATTGATTCAAGCTTCGCTTAGCAATAAAGCTCTCTCAATAGGGGCACAATGGAGTCCCAGTGTGACCCGAACAAAGAATTTGGAAGTAGTTAAACTGCAGGACACGTCCACGGCCTGGGTGCCTGAATTAAAAAGAAGGGGGAGAACGAACTTTGAGGAGGGGGGAGGTGTAGAGAACATGTACAGGGGAAAAGTTGATCGGTCGTCTTTGCTTCAGTTGCAATGGAGCAAATATAATTCAATAGGAAATGTAGGGATTTCGGTAATGAAAAGGTGGCCCGGGTTACACGCAAGTTGAGCTCTTGGGAATCTAATGAAAATAAACTTCACAGAGAGAGGGCTTCTAGATTCCCAGCAGTGCAGGCGTCTTCCTGGTTTGGGACTAGGGAAACACACGATCACATACTTCGAGAGCAAGTGGGAAGAGGGAGAATATGATAGTATTGGATAACAGGCAAGAAAAAGAAGAAGAAGGGAACTTTGTAGGAAAGCCATGTAATGTTGGATGGATCCAAGAATGAAGGATGAAGATCTGTATAGGACCTGAGGAAACAGGAAATTTTTACCCACCGGCTGGTGGGAATTCTCCAAAGCCAAGTTACTTATACAGATATTCTACCTCTCTTTATCTCTCTCTGTCTCCAGAGTGAGATGATTATAACATTTTTCTCCATTTCTAGAAGTGCTTTTAGCTATCCATTTCTCTTACCTCACACCATGCCTTTGAGATGATCCGTTGAGGGTTAGCAGTGTGCAGTATGTGTTTTTGTGTGAGTTTTTTCTGTGAAGAAAATGACAAAATGTCCAATAGGAGAAAAATTTAAATTGTAGGGGAAGTAGCCTAGATGTGAGGAGGCAAAGGTGTCTTCTGGAGAGAAAAAAAAAACGCCAAATAAAGATTAATTATGGGGTGAAGAATGGAATGAGGGACTCAGAAAAGAAAGGGTTTGGGGGACTTCCAAAAAAATCTAAGATGGGAAATGCAAGGTTTCCCATACCAGAAAAGGATCATAAGAAAATAGGAATGAGGAAAGGGATAAAAACTGTAGTATTTATGCTGTTCTTGGGACACTGCCTTAAAAATCAAAGTGAGAAACAAGGTCCTTCTAATTAGGCAGCTGCCTGCTCCTAGTGGGGGAGGCGGGCTGGAAAGGGTTAACCCTATTGCTCATGAACTTGGCCTGTCTGTCTAGGTTTTGATGGATGGTAAGACCCCGCTGACAAGTTCAGCTGGCGGGACCTCCCCTGCTGTTGCAGTTGAGAGAGACAGAGACATACACACACAGACCTAGTAGATACAGTGTACAGAGACACAGAGACAAGGGGTGGGGAGAGAGAAAAAGAGAAAGAAGAGCGGGCTTTCAGATCCTTTGACCCACAGTTCCCTCTCATTCCAAAAGAGACTTACTACCCTCTCCCTCACCACTACCCCTCCTCCACCCGTGACCCTTTGCAAAAATAATGAAAAATGATCTACATTTTCAGGGGTTCGAATTCCGTAGCTCGGTTTCTATCTCACTCTTTCACTATATATGAGGGAGATCTCGCCGGATAATCAGATAAAGGGATCAAAGAGAGGAATTCGCTGTGGGATTAGGGTTGGGACTGATTCCAGACTTGAGGGCAAAAAGGTTTGTAAGGGGTTCAGCGGAGTTCTAGTTCAGCATTTGGACAGCAGCTTGGCAGGTGGAAAGAGCTGGCGGGGCATTTAGTTTCTCCCAGATTCTCTAGAAAGGGGGCAAGGGTTAGTAATACTGGTAAAAAGTTGAGACCTGCCTTGAGGGAGTAAGGGGAGGGTGAAAGGGTATGTATCCACGAGATCCTCAGAAGGTATAAGCAAGGTCTACTCAGTCTGATGGAGCTCCTCTGAACTCACATTGGGGGTACCCATACTCCCCCTTTCCCTGCATCCGCTATTTCCCCTGCATTCAAGCAAGAGAATATATACGGCTATATCCATGGGGAAGGCGCTTTAGCTCGGCGTTGAGACGCCTGGGGAAATTTCAGCCTCCCCATTCTCATGCTAAAACCATTTCTTCCTTATACCCCAAAGCTGAGAACAAGGCCTCCATCCTGGGTCACCCTGTGCTTCTCCACTGCCACTCCCCCTCCATTGCCCCCAGTTGTGTTGAGGGTTTTAAGTGAGAAGAGCAGCTTTGGGGAGCGGGTGGCGGGTCTTAAGAATGGGGGAGCTTGTAGTTGGAGTGACTATCGTCAGGCACTGATGGTTTGGGAATGGCGCCGCTATGGCACAAGCTGTGCTAAGAACCCGGATTAAAGGGCAAAGGGGCCGGGGGCCGGGGCTCCTGCAACCCCCTCTCTCCAAGCCTCCTCTTTGCTCTTGCCCTTTCTCCAGCTCTCCCCCCCTCTCCCCTCTGCAATGGTTGGAGTGAGGGGGGAGAGAGGGGAGGGGGAGGAGGCGCTGACGTCACTGCGGGCCGAGCCTGCCCGAAGAGGCGGCGCTGGGAGCAGCTCCAGAGACAGGAGAAGCTGCGAGAGGCGAAGAGCCCCCGGTGCTGGCTGCCGCCCCCCTCCTCTTCCCTGGGTCGAGGAGAGGCAAGGACTGCCGAAAGGGCGGCAGCAAGAAGCAGGAATCTGCGCTCCCCACCGCCACGGGGACTGGAGAGCCCTTCTTTCCTACCCATTCCCAGTTCGCCGCCCAGCCCCCGCCGCTGCCTCCCCGGGCCCCTGAGCTCGGTCTCCGAGAACCCCCACCCCTTTCCCCGTCCGTAAGTGCTACTGTCGGTTGCGCCTAAGCTGAGATTTGTGGGGGGAGGATTGGGGATTGCGACGCCCAGATGTGCTGTGAGGGGGAGGGGGACTGGGGCAGACTAGGCAACTGATGGGGTGGGGAGGGAGGTTGAAGATTTGGGAGTATGGGGGTTTAACTTGTTTCTTGGTGCTTAGCTTAGGCTGGGGGAGGCGTCCGGGTCATATTCTCCTTCACCCCTGTTTTGTTGTTTGTTTGTTTTTGAGGGTCATCAGTAGCTCTGCTTGGTGGGTAGCCCAGGGTGAGGGAGAAGTGGACTGGAGAAAACCAGGGGTCTCTGCCCTGGCCCTAACCCACTGACCCTTGGAAATCTACAAGGCCAAGGTCAGGGGTCGTGCAGTAGAGGGGAGCAGGAGGGATAAGGCATTTGACTTTGGATCCCTTGGGGGAAGGGAGTGGAAGTTGTATCACTTGTATTGAGCAAGAGAGAATAAACGGTAAATCCTTCACTTCAGATGTTAAGATAGTAAGGAACCCAGGTCCCAGTCTCCAACCCCAGCTTCTGAGTTCATTTTCTCTTCCTTCACAGACAGCCCACATACACACCCATACCTACAATAATTATACACCAGGATAGATGTTATCATGAGAAACATTTCAGGTGATAATTACACACATGCATACAGGTAGAATCACCACTCCTTTAGAGATCTATAACATTTTTTTTCCATTTAAAACATGAGATTGTTGGAAAATCTTTTCTGGGTATATTTTATTTCACACACAAATCGGAACATAAGAACTTTAGGTCAACTAGTTGTATTTCTCTCTTTGGTTCTTGTCTTCCTTACCTACTTCTCCCACCTCCCAAAGAGAAGGATAAGGATAGTTGAATGAAGCTCTAATGGGAGGGTTAGGGGGAGGGTATAGCAGAAAATGCTCAGGGTTTCTAGCTTCTCAGTACAGCCAGAGCTGAGACTCTGCTAGAGGCCCAAGGCTGTCCAACCTGGAAGATTGGGCACAGGCAATAGGCATAGGAAGGGCCCTGCATCCAGGGTGAGGACACTTTAATTAGAGTTTAAGATTTAAAGAGCAATCAATGTTTATTAATGTGTGTGTGTGTGTGTGTGTGTGTGTGTGTGTGTGTGTGCAGGTAGCTGTGTATTGAGAAATATGAGTGGGGAAGAAATAATAGTGGGGGGCTGAATGGGAGTTCTTTTAACCACCCAACCCTCATTTTGATAGGAAGGCTGGAACCTATTGAATCTTCTGATCTATAGAGCTAAAAGAGAGAGAGGGATAGAAAGAAAGAGAGAGGGGAGAGAGAGAGAGAGAGAGAGAGAGAGAGAGAGAGAGAGAGAGAGAGAGAGAGAGAAGGTATAAAGGACTGGGGAAAGGCTCCTTTCAAAAGCTGAATCATATACAAGATATTTAGGGATAGAGGAAAAGCAGCTATAGTTTATAGCTGGGGTGGGGGTTGGGGTGGGATAGAGCACTGGTTTCATCTCAAGTCAAATTCTGGAGCTAGGAATAGTCAGCAGCTAGCTCAGTGAATAAGAAAGGGGTGCAACTGGCCTGATTCAGCCAGGGCTGTTGTTATGGCAGTTGTTTTTGTTCTCCAGAACAGCATCCTTTGCAGTATCTCTCCCCTTGCCCTTGTCCTCTCTTCATTCTATTTCCTCCCACCTCCCTAATTCCTCTGGCTGATACTTAGGGCAGCATAGGCCCAAGCTTCTTTGCCTGGAGCAAAGAGAGGAAAACAGTAAGCCCAGGCATGTCTACTACAGCTTTGACAATGTCTGGGAACCAAGACCCTAAATGACCCTGCACAAGTAGAGGGGAGAGCTTTGGTGTCTGGGGGGGGGGGGAGTGTCAGGAAGTCAATTCCTTATTTCTAGGAAACAGAGGGACAAGAGTAGAGAGCTACAATGTTAATTGTGGTTCCAACCCTTAAGAAAATGATGAGATCTGATTAATAAAGGTTTGAGAGATGAGAATAAAGGTAAAGGAGAGGGAGGAAGAGAGGTGGGGAGAACAGAAATTAAGAAGGGAGACACTTGAGACCGTGAGGAACTAGAATTACTCCAGGTTGTGACTAAAATGACTTCTCCTAATTAAAGACCCATGGTGTAAGAATGGGAGAAGACAAGAGCAGATAGAGTTCCTACCATGACCCCTTGTAGGCCTAGTCTGGTAAGAGGCTCCCCTAAAACTGATTAAAACTGTGTCCAAGAGGTTGGGTGTGTTCCTTTTTAGGGTCAGATAGCTTGACCTTCTCCCTACATTCACCAGCCACTCCCCAAAGGGATAGACATAGAGAACTCTAGTTAACACTAAAGATTCTTTCCTATTTCCAAGGAAGTGTAGGACAGCAGGATGTAGAATCTACATAGAAGCACCAGTGTCCAGTCTTTCTCTCCCTCTATTTTTCCCTTTCTTTCTCTGTCCAAACACAGCTAAAGGCCCAGTTCTGCTTTGGCACAGACTTTGCAGATCCCAAGTGTACCCATTGCCATCCTCAATACCAGAATCCAAAGCATGATAATAACTAAAGTTCTTTTGGGTGTTGAGATAACTATACTGGACTTCTGAGGGCAGGTGGGGGGAAAGAATTATGATCACAGAAAAAGCTAATTCAGAAAGAGCTCTTCCTATGAGTCTGTGTATGGGTGAATGTATGTTATAATTGTGTAGTATATTTATATGTGTGTGTTTATATATATATATATACACACATACCTATATATACACATACATGCCTACTGAACACATGTAGCATGTGATCATCTGTACGAATAGTAGATGGACATACCATTCTATGTACATGGTGTGTGTGTGTGTGTGTGTGTGTGTGTGTGTGTGTGTGTGTGTGTGTGTGATGATATCTAAGAAGCTTGGAAGTGGCTTTCCTCTCCTGCTCTCCATGAAGAAAGCTTGTAAGGCCTGAGTTTCTAGGAGCTGAGTACCAAACCTACTGGCTCTGTGATCCATTCCGAATCCAGTTCTCTCAGGCCATAAGCTGATTAAGCTAGCTTTCTGACTCTTAGGTGGTTCTGTGGTTGATGGAGTGTGGGGGAGGGGGGAGCGAAGTAAGGGAACAGTTTTCTAGGACTCGGATCCTTAGGTTGTAGTGAAGAGGTTATGCCTGCTTTTCAGGCCCAAGTGGAGAGGAGCTCCGAAGGCGGGAGTCACGCTCAGCACCATGGTCAGGGGCCCTGCTGATTACTAAGTTTGGGTTTTCTACAGGGCTTTGGAGCTAGAAGATCAAAGCAAGAGGTAGGAGGGAGGAACACAGAGAATGCCTAGAGAGGGTGGAGTAAGCATGAGGAAGAACCCTTAATGGTTCAAGTAGTAGTTCCATGTTTTGTGAGAATAACGTACCAGGTGTAGTTTAACGCAAGGAGCTAAATCTTCCAAGAGAATCTGAGGTACACGGTATTGGGGTGAAGATGAACTGGAGGGAGAGGGTCAGTTTGAAACAGGGAATATTCAAACAGGAGACTAAAAAATAAAAGAAACAAATATTTATTCCTCTCAGAGATGTAATTGGATCCTAGGTCCATCAAGTTTCTGGTCTTAAATTTGACCCGTTCTTACAATCTTCAGAGCTTCACCTCATCTATATGTGTGTATTTACATTTGATATTACATAACACACACAACAATCACACATTTGTTTTGTTCATGTATGTGTGCTAAATTATTTGTAGAGTCGCATATGTTTGATAAACACCATATTGCCTCATGTTGCCCTATGAGGGACATGAAAAATAAAACAATGTATTAATCCATTTTTTTTACTTCAAAAGAAAAGAAACCATCTTTCTTTGAAATACAGAAAGAGAAAACTGACTTGCTAATTGAGACTGTGGGAGGGGGTTTGGGATAGGAGACTAGGGTAATAGTTCATCTTGAATTATCTCTAGGGCTAAATTCGAAATAATCCTCTTCTGTCAGTTAAACCAAACCACCTTGGGAATCCGAGGTGTGCAGACTGGTACAGACTGGCTCAGTCCCGTATTAGGGGCCTGGCTTCTCCCTGGACCAGGTCGGCTCTTGGATACCTCAAAGAAACTAAGGCTTTTACCTCGTTTGTGTGAAGGGGGAGATGGCCCTAAGAAAGTCGTGGAGCCTGCAGATTGTCGGGTCAGGTCGGGAAAGAAAGACAGGGGCAAGGGAGGGTGAAGAGAGCAGTGTTCTTAAGGCTGATTCTCTGATAGATTATGTTTGTCCTCTTCTGGGTAAAGAGAGGAAGGGACTGGCCTTTTTTGCTCCATCCCCAGTGGGTCTGTCCTGGGCACAGTGCATCCAACTTCTGGACCTGGGTTTGCCCAAATAGGAAATCAAGTCTGGGAGAGTAATGAACAGCCTTTGCCCAAATGGGTGCTTCAATCATTTATTTTCTCATAGCAACAACCCAGTGCCTTCCCCCACTCCTGGGGGCGCCTCATATACACTGTTAACATTAGCTTTGCCGAGAAGCCATTTTGTGTGCATCGTGCTTAAATTATACTAAAAGCGACTCTGTCTCTCTTTGTCTCTGTCTCCGTCTCTGATTCTGTCTGTCTCTGAAACCCTTTTCTTTTTTGTTCTCGCCTTACTCTCTTTGCCTACCTTTTCACCCTCCCTTCCTCGGTTGTGAAGACTCTGCTGTTAGGGAATGGCCTCTGAAGGACAATGATTCTGCCCCCTACCCCCACACTCCCACCAGGAGCCCCAGTAGTTTATCCGATGTAAAGACTATGGTCCAGAAAACGGAAAAAGAGCCAGGGGTCTTGGGGCAAGCCTCCTCTAAGTGCCTGCCAGTTTCCTCCCAATTATTGTCATCCTTTGCATTTAAGCATCTTGGGCCCAAATCCAGGTGTTAATTCTTTTTTGAGCTTTTTTATTCCCTTTTCTTCCCCATTCTCTCCTTCAGTTTCTCAGGCTCTTGCAGAGGAAGGTGTTTTGTGAAGTAGGACTCACAGGAAAATGTTTTAGGTTCTAGGCCTCTAGGGATAGGGAAAGAACTAGATCTGCTAGCTGCTTTCTTTTCTGGGAATCAAAAAAGGGAGGCAGACAAACAATGTTTGAATGTGCTTTTGTGCTTTTTCATCTCCTTCTTTGGTAGGGAGAGGGACCTAGGATGGCTATTTTTTTCAGTTGGAAAAGGAGTGGAGGAAATGGATTATTTTTTTAAAAATAATTACTGACTTTCATACAGGTAGGACTGCTAGATTCCCCTCCTTATCTAGTTTCCTGGCAGAGAAATGCCCAATTCTACCCAGTCCTCAAAAATATTGCCTTCTTCTCTTCATCAAGAGGTCCCTCTGGGTTTTTTTTTTCTGTCCAACTGTGGTGTGGGCCCACAAAAACATTGGAGAAGAGGTTAGCAGAGTAGACAGAAGGCAGGTTATGCAATTACCCTTCTAGTTCAACCTCTGTATCTAAATCTGAAGATTCATTTTGTGATATCCACAACAGCTATGAATCTTGGACTTCCCAAATTGGGACAACCATCAACCTTGGATCAACAAAATCAACAAAATCAGGAGTGGCTTGGTGTCTCCAAGGGTTAGAAGAGAAAATTCTTTTCCATACTAAAATCTTTGAATATACCCACAGAGAACCAATCATATTATTAAGAGAGGATCTAGGTGTTAAAAGCAGCTGAGAGGGAAATTCAGGGATATGGTTTCAGGGTCCCAAACTCTTCTCTTCTCACCAAATCAAACTACAAATTTCACTGGCCTAAGTTCTGACTAAGTAAGGCTGCCTTGAGAAAATAAGACTGTCGGTCCACATTCTAGTAAAAAGGAAAGCACCAGAACATGGGAGAAGCAATTCAAACTGGGAGTGACTGATGTAAACTGGTTGGGGAAGGGGGCAATCTTCCCCCACCGCTGAAAATTTTGATTTCATAGTTGAGTTCAAGGGGCAATGACTGAGTTGTCCCTGGCCTTACCTATAATCTCTACCCAGAAGATAAAAAGAGGGAGAGAGGGGTTAAAAGAGGCATTGGGAAAAACATATTAGGGTCCTAAAAGTCTTGAAATTCGTTTTCCAGCGGTAATGAGATTTATGAAGTAATTGATTTGGGTCGTTGGATATATAATTAGCAATAGAGCCACATTTGCAAGGTTTAGCGATTAAATGTGGGGAAACCGAGCTCATGGGGAGAGAAGAGTACACGTGCTTTAGTGTGGGCTTTCTTCGGTCTAGGTACCTAAACAAAATCTACATTCTCTTCATTATTTTTGCTCAATGGAAAGGTACAGTGGTTGATATGACAGGATGAGAAAATATTTACTTGATTGGTGCTTTAAAAATAGAGAGAACCCACGTACTGTTGTTTTCTGTGAAACACTCTAGAGTGGGGTGAGACAGGAGTTTTAAACGTTTTTCCACTTACGACTCCCCAAGCCTGGGGAAAGTAAGAAGAGGGAGATAAACTGTATCAGCATTTTGTATTCTCTAGGGAGAAGCTTTCTATCCTGCAGCCTGACTCACAGACACACGTGCCAACCTGGGCAGATACATATATTTGCACACCTACAAGCCTCATGCACTTGCTCTGACACGCATATAAGTATTTGATGCTTGTATAAAAACCCTGACACATTCAGGCATACACACTCACACTCCCCCTTCCCCCCGCCCCACACCACACTCGTATTCATACTTTCCTGAGGGTTCTCGCTCCTTTTCTCGTGACCCCATATATCAAATTGGTTCTGTTGTATGGAAATCTCAGTCTGCATAGAGAAGAATGTGGATCCTGAGGGGAAAGGGAGTGAAATTAACTGGAATGGGACGTAGCACTGTGTCCCTCATAAGAGACAAGCATGAATCTTTCCTCTGCAGCTGAAGACCTCCTCTTACCCCAGGGGGCCTGTGAACGCCGAATCCATTGTAAAGTCTGGGTCCGGCTGAGCGCGGGAAGGGGACCCAGATTTGAATGCTGGGCCCCTGATTGGTCTGGGCCAGGTTGACGTCACTTCCCCGCGGGGTGATTACCATCAGAAAAGAGGGCTAGTTGGGCAGTGGGCGGGGGTGGGGGGTGCTCCCTGTGTGCGCGGCGCCTCGGGACCTCAGTGCATGACCTGCATGCAAACCGACAGCTTCCTCCTAGTGGTCGGAGCCCCCCCACGGGGCAGCTTGGAAGGCCCAGCAAGCAGCCCCAGGCAGCCCCCCGGGAACTGCCCGGGCTCCAGGAGGGAGATACAGGGCGCTCAACTGATGTGCTCTCTCTCTCTCTCTCTCTCTCTCTCTCTCTCTCTCTCTCTCTCTCTCTCTCTCTCTCTCTCTCTTTTTCTCCTTTTGCTCTTTTCCTTGCTTTCCTGGGGGCAGGAGCAGCCCAAGAGGTCGCCTTTCCCTACCAGCCAGCCCTCTCCCAACCCAACACGTCGGGCCAGCTCCGGAGGCGGCGGCCAGGGGGCCTGCGGGATCGAGGCCCGTTTCTCTCTTTGGTTATCTAGCTGTATGAGTGTTATTGAGCTATCATAAAGCTAGATAACCGAAAGTAGAAATGACTTTCACAACTTCTCCGAGCTGGGAGAACCCCCCCTCCCAACCTACCACCACCGTCTTCACGACCCCACAATCCCGCCTTGTCTCAGGCGGAGAGGAGGCGGCGGTTGCAACGGAACCTAAGGACCCAGGAATCCGACTTACCAAGTAGAGGCCCGGGGGAGGCCCCTACCCAGAACCAGGTACCCAAGTTCTCTCTGTCTTTCTGTTCTTAGATTCTGTGTCAGATCCCAACTCCTCGACTAGAGGAAGGAAACTTTTCCCTCGCTGGGACTTGGCTTCTTTCTTTGCTAGTCAAGCCTTTGGTAAAGGAACCCAAGGAACTGGGTGGGAAAGGGGGGGGGGGGGGAGTCTGGAAAGAGAAAGAAGAATGTGAGTGGGGAGGGAGGAGATGAGGTTGAAGAAGGGTCGCTGATGGGAGGGAGACAAACCCTTTTTCTTCACCCCATAAATCAGGTTGGAACAATCTGTTCCACATAGCTCAGGACTGGGATTTTCGGATGCAAATAGGGCGGGAGGGAGACGGCGGCCGGGGCTGGGAGGGGGGGGTGTGGAGGGGTGTGAAGGGGCGCCGAGGGCTCCACTCGGTTCTAACAATGCGGCCTTTATCGAATTATTCTGCGAGTCAAACCTGGAGCCGCATTAGCATGCGGCTTCGGTTTTTGATCGGGCTGGGGGCTCAGCCCTCCCTAAGCTTCGCCCCTCGGTGAGGTCAAGTTCTTGATAATTTGATCACTTTTCATGGGCTTTGGCAGCTGCCTTTGTGTGCGGTTGGGGGGTCTCTGTGCAGCGTGAACCGGAGCAGAAATGAAGGGGAGTCTGCTCAATAGAAAGGGACTGGGATCCTGGGGGCAGCCCTCACCGCCGAGACTTTCCCTGCATACAAACTATCTGTTTGAGCCGGACCCCGGACATCGCCCTGCGCCCCTCCCCTCCCCCTCCCCTGCTTCCCAAGTTGCCTGAATGGTTAACATGCATAAAGACTGCTTCTCTCGCCTCCCCCTGCAAAACCGAGAAGTCGCAACATAAGATGTATTACAATGTCTAGCAAATAAAAAAGCAATTGGGGGAAAATCTGCATTCCGTTCCCATGGTAACGCAAAGCAGCGAGCGTTCTGCCACGCAATCTCCTGGCACATTTTAGCAACACATTGGGAGAAAGGCGAGCTCCTGCTTGGACGGCTTTGGTCCAAACGACCCCCTGGCCCCCTATATCTGTCCCAACCCAGGAGGGGTGTGGGGTAGCATTGTTGGTTGGGGCGGGGCGCGGATAGTTTTTTCAGGGCAAGGAAAAGAAATCCTAGTCCTTCTGGACTCTTATTGCAAGATTGAAAAGACAGGTTGGGGGAGAGGGAAGGACTCAAAACATGTCAGTTCCTGAAGATCCCACGATCCTCCATCCCTTGGAGTTCAGGGTTCGAGCTTTCCTCCAGGTCACTTTCTTCTACTCTTGGGCCACAGGGAGCTCCAGGTTTACTTCTGAAACTAAATAGTTGGACATTCACGGTAGCATACCTGGATTTGTTTCATTGGTGGAGAATAGTTTGCCCAAGTCCCTCTTGAAAGATAAGATCTGGTTAGGTACCTGACTCTGGGCTTTGGAGGGTCCTCCAAGAAGGGAAGAAACCGAAGTCCTCCAGGCAGGCAAGCAGGCAGTCCCATAGATGAGGCCAAGATAAATGTCTGCAGGTGTGTCTTATAATTGGGAGGGGGAGCTGGGGGGCGGAGAAGGATTCTATTCTTTGCATATCGGTGCATCTGAATATCAAGTGTGTTGTTTGTGATTTATATGTGCATATTTACTAATTTGCGTGCAACCCAGCCCTCCTTCCAGTGGACCCCAAAACCTACTCGATTTCTTAGTAAAGTATCTTCCATTTACCTCCTCTAGCTTCCAAATCCCACTTAAAAAAAAAAAAAGGCTACTCCCTCTACCCTTTTTCTTGTGAGAAGGGTGTGCAGAAGAAGCTATTACTGAGTCCCTCACATAGGCTTTCTTTCCTACAGCTGATGGGAGGTGGGGAAAAGGAATGATGACAGGGAACTGGTCTTTGTTCTTAATTTCACTTCTTAACCCAAAGTATCTTGAAGTTAGGAGACAGTTAACTCATTTTTCATAAGAAAAATTGAGTCACTGGGAAAAGCTGAGTGAAGGTCATAATCAGGGTTAGAGACAGGCCCATTAGGTTCCCTGAGATCCCTTGACTTTCATTTTTCTTTCTACCTCCCATGACTTATCACATATATTTTTCAGGATTTGGCACCAAAGTAATCTAGTATTTTCACTTGTCTACATTGCTCAAGTTTTTTTTTTTGTTACAGAAACTGGAAAGCTTTCCTGAATGGCACGATTTGGGAGGAGAATGGAGGGGATCCTGTGCAAATAAGAAAGTGACTCAATGGCTTTCATCCAAAAAGCTGTTGCTACCAAGGTGCACTTGAGAAATGAACCCACCTTCAGGGCCAAAAGTGTAGACCACTTGGGTTGTTGAAAGAGCTTTGGAAAGATTTGCTGTGTAGACAGAGCATGCTTCTGATCGAATCTTCCGGGTGTAGAGTCTCTGCACGTTTTAATTATAAATGGTGAGGGAGAATGACAACAGAGCAGCTTTTCATTCTAAAAAAAACCTAATAGGAAGGGTGTGTGTGTGCGTGCGTGTGTGCTTGTCTGTATGTGTCTTTGTGTTCCTGCGTCATTGTATGCCACCGCCTGTTAAGGACACTTGTGTCCATTACCTTTGGCTACTTCTAGGCAGAAATTGACAGCAATCTTCAGCCTGGCTCAACTTCAGGAATTTGTTCGATCTGCATTTGTTGGGGCCGGATCCTTTGTAGTGCCTTTCCCCCCATTATCACCTGGGAGCTATTTCTATACTGTCTGTAGAGGAAGTTTTGAGCCGAATCTTGGAGCTCCAACTTGCTCCAGTCCTTACTTCACTCTACACACCTGGAAGGAGCGAGGGATTACCCTGAACTATGACTAAATCTGAGTTCAGCTCTAGAGTCAAGAGCCCCTTTCCTCGGAGATTTTTGGGGGGAGAGTACAACTCCCTAAATTCGAGTGGACTTTTTGGTTTCTGAACCCCTTAGGTTGCAGGACCCAAGCGAGCTTCCTGCCTTCACCCAGAGGTGAAGGGAGTTCACAATTGGCAGAAGCCACTGAAAAGGTTGCAAGAAACTGAGGACCTGGACCTCATACGGATTGGAGCCACCCCATGTCCATCTCTTTTCTTCGCCGCCTCTCCGTCCCCCGCCCCGCCCCGCCAAATACTTGCCTGGGCTCAGAGCGAGCTTCTGCACTAATTTCTAGGGCTCCTGCTTCCTGGCGGGTCAGCAAGCCACGAAGCTGATCTTCCCCCGTGCCAGGGGGAGACGACGGGGAAATGAAACCTGGGCCGCGGAGACCGGAGCTGCCTGAGCTAATGCCAGGGAGGCCTCCCAGGGCCGGGCCAGGACGCTGAAAAGCATGAAGGGTCGGAATTAGACTCTCATTTAGTGAGCGTTACTAATCCGAAGTTACAGCGCTAATTCCCTGATCCGCCAGGTCCCACACGCAGCGCCCGGATTAGAGGCGCAGAGCTCGCCCTCACACCCCCCTCCACCCCAAACGGAGCTCAACTGGGGCACCCGAGTCTGCAGGATCAGGGTTAATCCTTCTATCCGCACCAGGCGAGAACGTGCCACGGGGCCGTCCCCGAACCAGCTGGAGTTTACATGCTTGAGGCGCTCAGGGAGAATTCGGGGAGGAGGTGGAGAAGATGGCCAGTCTTCACCCTGGCAGCACCAATTCAAGTCATCTATTATTGAAACCAAATTACCTTTCCTATATAGTAATGAGTTGAGAAAATGCATTGTAAGGTAATATGCAAGAGAATGACTTTTTTTTTAAGTCTTTTTGACTTCTCAGCCAACACGATTTGTGGTCTGGGCCAACACAAAATTCTGAAACTTTCCGAGGAAGCTGTCTTGATTTCAGTTCTCTCTCCAGATATCTTCTCTTTTTTTTTTCTTTCTATTTTGGAACTTGGTCCCCATGGCAGGACTGCCCTAGCCTCTTCTCTTCACCAAAAGTCTACCCGGGCAGAGAAAATGACCAATCAGCTCCGGGGTACAGGGTGGGATGCTCGTTACCATGGTGATGGTGATGGTGATGGTTCTAAATTCCACCCCGAGATTTGTGAATGGGAATCTTACCCATTCACAAACCAACCCTTATTCTCCGCTTGGTTGGCGTGGCAGAGAAGTTCACCGAGGTGAAGAAAGCTAGAGGAAGTCTAAGTGATCCCACCATCGGAGCTGCTCAGAGTCCTTGAGGTCTGGGATTCATTCAGTGGGATTCCAAGTCAAATGGAGTTATGAAGCAGATCAGACTCTTAGAGACTAAGTAAAGGACAAGACCAAACAGGTTAACAAAGGATATTAGTAATTTCTACTCAGTGCAAACCATACATTTTAATCATAAAGAAAATAATTTTACCTCCCCCCTTCCAACTCTAGAATAATTTCTATTTCCAAGCATCAGCTTCCTTCTCACATTCCTAAGGTTCCTCCATCCCAGCTTTTTCCCTTTCCCCACCCCCCTTTCCTGACAGCCTCCCTTCCAAGAGTCAATTTCCTCGAAGTTCTGGAAATTAATCTCCCTGGACTCCCCCTTCTCAAATGAAACCTAGGCGTCCAAATTATCGTTCCAAATAATAGCCTTTTAAAGGGAGATGAGAGCAAAGAGACAGAAGTAGTGGGAGTATAGAGCTATCGGGACACTGGATAAAGAGAAGCCAAAAAATATTGGAGACAGAAGAACCAATTCCCAGGGGTCATGCAACTTTCCTGAGCCCAGGTTTTCATCTCTCCCATGGACAGCTATAAGGTGGGAGAGTTTCTCTCTCTCCCTCCTTCCCTCCCTCCCTCCCTCCCTCTCTCTCTCTCTCTGTGTCTCTCTGTCTCTCACTCTTTCTGTCTCTCTGTCTCTCTCTCTGAGAAAAAGGGTGGGGGTGGAGTTTGAACAAAACCCTGGTCAGTTGTCTCTTAGAATGGGCGGTTGCCTGTTCCTATAGAGATTTACTCTTTCCCTCCACCCTGGTCCAGGCTTAAGCACCACTTTAAGTGGGCTCCGCTCATTCACTGCCAGGCCCCTCACAGCAATTGAGCCGGCAGGGGTTTGAAAAGAGGGCCAGGGCCTCAATGACAGGACCTTGGGCCAGGCTAATTGGTTTTGGTTCAAGGGGATATTGGATTTGTGAAAAGCCCCAACCTGCTTTTCCCACGCCAGAGACCAGGGCCTTAAGGAAAGAGGGAATCAAGGTGGGTGTGGCCAGGGGAGAAAAAAGGGGGACATCAGCATGGCTTCAGCAGGTGATATCCCAATCCAGACTAAAGAATCCACCTGTTTCTTGTAGGGTAGTGGACCATGTGTGTATGCATGTATGGATGGATGGATGGATGGATGGATGGATGGAATTTAAAACTACAGAGGATTAGTTACATATGTGTAATACTAACTAGCCTAGATCTGAGACCTTCTAGAATTATCTTCGCCATAGCTTTTTGGTCCTTATGGGGGAGGGGAGCACTTTTATAGGGACTTTGATACAGTTTTCCTCGTTGAAACTGATCTCTCTGAATCAATGATGCTGATGTTGACTAGAATGTATAATGGGGAGATAATTCTATTCTCTTAATAGAAGAACTTTCATTCTAAGAACTCAACAAATGACTAAGTTGATAGTTGTTGTTTTTTTCCTTGTGGGATATGGGCCTCTTGATTCTATCAGGGAAAGCAGAAATCCCTGGCCTCCATACCAAGGTTGCTACAAAATTTCGATCATAAGATTACCTGAAGATTCCCACACATAGGTTTCCTGAGCTATGGAAACAAAAAATTCAGATTGACCCCTGGCTCAGTTGTGATTAATTGTTTAAAGGGATCCTCTGTATGTTCATATTCTAAAGAGTAAAATGTTTTGGAATGGTTTAAAGGCATAATTATTGCTAACAATAATAATAATCTAAATGTGGTTGGGCATGCATCTGGAGCCAATGGGCTATATAAGTGTCTACAAAATGAATGTGTGTGCATATAGAATACCTATTCTCATAAAGACAGAATCTTAATAAAAAGCTTTGCACTCATAATTAAAATCTGTGATAATGACAACATTATACATTACAGTGGACCATTGGAAACTGTCCCCATTTAAAACTACCTATTGAATCAGATATATTTTTCATAGTTCACATTGTGAGTGTTAGCATCAGACTTTATATATAATTCTTAGCTTAAAAAACTTCAACTTTTTATTAGTCCACAAATGTCATTACATGTCCACTTGATGCATGTGATAGCCAGAAGCACAAGTAGTCTTTTAAAAAGATGTAGAACTACTGTTGTATGCCAGATTTTCGATTTTGTTTTCAAATTTTCCTTGCTTGGGGCATAATTTCTTTAGGATTCTGGATCTCTAACCTATCATAATTTCTAAAGTTGAGATTTGTGGGGGAATGCATGTGTGCATGTGTGTGTGTGTGTATGTGTGTGTGTGTGTGTGTGTGTATTCTTGTAAAACCTATTTCTGCATATGTTTGGAATATATACAGAGACATACATACACATGATTACAAAACTATATATTTGTGCCTAGTCTGTGGAACCTGGTTAATTCTCACTTCACCAATCCTCAAATATATTAAATTCCCTTTAAAAAATGACAAGAACTATGGTATTCTAGTGGTCTCAACCCACTTCTCTAGCATCAGGATTTCCTAGCAGGGTGTTAGAGTGAAGTCTCCTATTAGGCAGACTTCATTAATGTTACCAAATATACTCCAGCACATTTACTAGTCTACTATGAAGTATTATCATAAATAATTAAAATTAAACTGCACTTGTCAAAATAAATGAACAAAGTACAGTTAGTGATGTCTATGCCTTGATTTGATCGCCTTGGGTTTGCTTATTCTCTAATTTGCAAGGGGAAAAAAGAAAAAAAGAAGAAAGGGCTGGGGAGGGAAAGAGAGAGTATGGTAGAGAGTAAAGAAAGAGATCCAGTAATCTGAAATTCGGTTTCCAGTCATTAGCGTGATTTAGTGAAGATGGAATGCATTCTCTAACGTCATCTCATAATGAATATAGAGATGTGTATGCTGAAAAAGGGATTTCTTTGTTTACTGAGAAATGACCACGGAGAAAGAGAGAGTATTGCCTTTGGGGGATTAAGGCTTGGGATTTTTAAAATGGGAGATAGTACTCCTCTTCTGAAGTTATCTTAGCTAATTTATTTAATTCATACAAGCCCTCCTTCACATCCACATAAGATTATCCAGAACTCTGTGATGTGATGTGTGTGTGTGTGTATGTCTTTCACATAACCATTCCCACATGTGCCCTGGAAAATTATACCCACCCAGCAATAAAGGATGCTCACATTCTTGATTCAGTAGGCTAGTAAAAATATAATAATAACTTATTAGATGGTAGGTTTTTGTATTTATTTGTAAGGTAGTATTGTGATGCCTCAATAGGGCATATCTGAATGTATGTGTCTGCTTAGGCCAAGGGTATTTGTGTATATAGGATGTGGTGGGGCTTGTGTTTAAATATTTCCCCCTCCAATGGGTACAGAAGTCAGTTTGATAATTAGGTAGGAGAGAGGGCCTCAGTCTCTGTCTGGGCTACAGCCAAGAAAGGTCTGTTCACACCCTGAGTCCTGTTAATGAGCTAGGGACAGGTAAGCATCACACATTCCAACTTTCCTGCCTTCAGCAACATCAAGGAAACAGTGATGAGCTATTAATGGAAGGTGATGGTCCCTGTGCTAATTAGTGCTCCCTTTTAGCTTTTACCTGCATATGCACAAGGCTGGCTTACTTTTCTTAATCCAGTCCAAATCCAATTCTAAATCTAGAAAACAAAATATTGTTTTCTTTAACCAGGATAATTTTGGGAGAAATATGAATGAAACTCTTTCTCCCATCTCTAAGTATTTAGGGTTGGAATTGGGGTGTGGGGTAGTTCTTTTTTATTTTTAACATGTTAAGGCCCCTTTTCTCATCCAATATCACTACACGTGGGCCAGGAAATTGTGGAAGAGGTGGATTGTTTTTGAGGAGTAAGCCCCAAATAACTTTCCTTGTCCTTCCTATCATCTCCTCTGGGTTAGCTTAGGTAAATTCATAAACTCTCACACCTTATACTTTCTTTTAAAATGGTTTTAAGACCTAAAGAGGTGAAGAAGGGGCTAACAGCCTTAGGCAGTGGATAGAAAGATCACCTCTAGGCCAGTGATTCTCTCTCTCTCTCTCTCTCTTTTGCTTTTTTTGGGGGGGAGTGGCGGGGGATATCAACTGCTCTTCTGGGAACTTAATATTTTCCCAGGTTCCTCATTTCCTTAGGGCTTTCAGACTTTCTGGCCCTCCAGGAATTCCCAGATACCGATTTTCCTCCTATTCCCTGTGATCCATTCTGGAAATTCTTACCCTGATTTTTCTCCCCATTTAACAGGCAGCATTGTGTGGCTCTTGAGAAATTTCACATGAAGCTTCTGCCTCCCCAGTGCCCAGATGCAGTGTAGAAAATATCCACTTAATGATCATCAAATAGATTTGAAGTTAAAGTATTCTTTAAGGAGTTTTGTTTTTTTTAAGAATTTGTATTGTATGTTTTTTTTCTTCCACCTTGGATTTAAAGGGTACAATCTTAAAAAGATCAAGCTAACTTCCTTTTTATTCTTTGAAAACCATTTCAGATCTTCACCTCTACCACTCATCTCAGGCACCACTTCCAAGAAGCTTTTCCTGATTGCCTTAGTCAGTGGAACTCTGTCTTTTCTCCAGTTACATAGCATTTCATTATCTGTGTATCTTATCTCCCTGGTAGAAGGAAAGCTCCTTGAGGGCAGGAACTGATTTTCCTTTTGTGTATGCATATAGTAGACACTTAATAAACATTTGATCATTTAGGCTGTTTACACTTCATAGAGAAACGGGAAGGATGAACATTTCCTTACGGTGAATATTATTGGTATAGACAGCCTTGGAAAGGTGGGGGTAGAGGGAGGGTAATTTCTGTCCTCAATATCTCTTTCTTTGTGATTGTTTTTCCTACAGGAGAATTATTTTAGGTCTCTAATTCTGTTGTGTAGAAAGAGAGTGAAGAAAGCTCCAAACTCCTCCCATTCACTTGTGCTTGAATTATTATGATAACCCTGAATTACCTACTTAATTGTGCTATGTGGGTTTGGATTTTTTTTTTTAAATAAAAAGAGATTAATGACATTGGAACTCCATTGGGCCTCTATTCTCCTCTTCTCAAGGTCCTGGATTCCTCAAGCAACTTGCTCTAGGGCACCCAGTGGGTGAAAATTAGGCTAACCCTGCGGGGCGGGTGTTGAAAAAAACCCAGCAGATTTTGATGCTGACCTAGCATTTTCCCTGGCAGAGTGACTATCTTATTGGCTCCTGGGAAACCTGGGCTTTTAAGCCCAGATCTCTGGTTAGACTTAGCCTGCCCTCCGATGTTCTGCTTCCTCACTGACTCTAGTGGATGGACTTCTGTATTGTAGTCCTATGTTCCCATTCCCCTATAGAGATACTGATGGACATATGTTTCTATTGAATACTTTTTAAAATAATTTTTTTTTTAAAAATCGTTTGAGAGTCCATTCTAAGCTAGGAGAGGCAGGTGCATTTATATCAGCTCTGAGGAAAAGCAAGACTGGAAATAGGGATTCTTCCCAAGCTCCCAATTTGACTGTTATAAATGTTCCTGAACTCCAGATTGGAGACTTGCTGGGCTCCAGTTCCAGGACCCAGTAGGCTCTTCGACCTTGCCAAGCCATGTGAAAACTAGTGGATGAAAACCAGTATCCCTGCTGCCTGTTTGTGACTTTCCCAGCCATGGCTTCCAACTACAGATGGCAATCACAGAGGTACTGGAATCAACCTTTTTGGTGAGATCTAGAACGGAAGATTTGAGCCTTAGGAGATGCTATACTGGAGTATGTCTCTATTCCCTATTCTCTTTATTAATCTCGTTGGGAATTCCCCTTGAAATGTCTCAGTCTTGCCTCCTGCGTTAAGAAGAAAGACGTCAAAGCTGAGATGCCTAAGGGGTCAGTACCGATGTCTCGGCTCTGCAGAATCGACTCGATTTCAGTGGTTTCTCCCGCTGGTCGGGGCTGTCCTAGGAGAGGACTATTTGCCTTTGCTTCTCTTTCTGCCGGTGGCTTATCGGTCATTTCTCTGGATAGCAGAAACTGTAGGAATGACGATGCCTACTTGATCAAAAGATCAAGAATTCTAAGGAAACTTGGAGATCATCTAGTCCAAGTCTTTTATTTTACAGATGAAGAAACTGAGGCTTGTCCAAGATCTCAGAGGTAAGAAGTGGAAGAGCCAGGATTCAAACCCAAGCCTCTAACTTAAGAGACAGTGCTCTTTCCCTTAAACCAGGACCAGGAAGGAACTAAGTTTCTTAAGGCGATATGTATACTCACCATATTATATGTGTACCGATGTGTCTGTGCATGGGTACTTGATGTTTGTGTGTTTGAGGATTTGGGTGGAGGAGGGGTGTGCTTTATTTCTCCAACATATTTTGTAGCTATTTCCCACTAAGGGCCCTGGGGTCATTATTAACTGTGTTCGAGCCTGCTGAGCGTCCCTTCATTCAGATAAATTCCCCTTCTCTCCAATCAGACATGGCTGAGGAGGCGCAGGACAGAACGCGGCTTAAACTCAGAGAAGATGAAGCTGGGAGAGAGGTGAGTTGCTGGCCCTAGGGCTAGGTTTCTACTCTCTTTGTCTTTCAGTGCTCAGATTCAAAACAATGTGGTCTGACAGCTGTGAGATTGGGTGAGACCTGTCCTGAACCTGCTCCCAAACCTTTTCCCGGAGCCCATGGGTAGGGTTGTCCAGGAGAGTTCTGTCTCTGAAACTCAGATTGCCAACAACTCCTTACACGTGCATGTGTGAGGGTGTTCGAGGTGTATTCCTCCTTCCCCTCAGTTTTTCTGATAAAAACAAACAAACAAACAAAAAAGCTTTCTTCTTTCCCACCATTCTCCCTTTGGCTTCCTCAGGTTAAGACTTAATTTCCTAAAGAGCTTGGTCTGGAATAGGCAATGAGAGAGGTGAAACAGGCCTAAGCACATTTGGGCAGAAAGTGAGTGTGTTCTCACAGGCACCCCATACACATGACTCCCTATCCTTTTATTCTATCATATGCCCCAATCCCTTCTCCCTTGTTCTCAAAGCACCCCACCTTTTCTTTTCTAGCTGCAGAAATGAACACTTAGCTCAGAATGTTAAACCATTCTTTCTGAAATGTGAGGTTTATTTAATGCTAGGAAAATCTAAACTATTGGCTCTTTCATAAGGCGAAAGTTTGTGCAAGCTTTACGACATTTTGTAGAAGCTATGGGACCTTAAAGTCTTTTCTTCCTTTGGTCAGAAGTGACCCTCCAGTTTCAGAGGTCTGAAATAGACTCCTGGGTCAATGACATGAATGTCATGTACTTTGGTTTTATTCAGACAGTCTCTATTTTCTCACATAAGTATAGTTACTTTCATTCACAAGCAATTAACATTGATAATATTTTAGGCCAGAGTCAGAAGAAACACCTTTTGAGTTGAAACTTCTTGCCGATCTGACTCTTTGTGGTAGGCCCAGGCCTAATGTTTCAGTAAACCCCCTGCCTTCTAGCAGCACCCAAAGCTTTACCCCCAAAATAATCTCTGTGGACCATCAAATATAGCCTGAGTCTGACTGGAAAGAAGTCCCTTATACCTAGGGTGGTAGGTATCAAGATGTGTGCTTTAGGGTTTAATAAGGGGCAGAGAGGACTTAAAACATTCCAAGGAAAAGGTTAGGAGTCAAGGGGCAATATTTTGTAGCTCTCATAGTGCCTAGAACAGTGCCTTACACACAATAGGCATTCAGTAAGTGTTTACAGTGAGGCAGCTGTAAGACCAGCATCTAGAAACCTCTCCTTGTGCTTCCAGCCCCCTTCTGTGGAGAAAAACCTCCCAGGTTAGAGGCCACTGGAAGAGAGGATGGTGGAAGAAAAAGCCCTGTCTTCTCAACACCCAGAGACTGCCCAAGAGGAAGAGAAAGGAGAAAGACATCGGAGGGCTCTGTTACCCTACCTACCACACTGTTGTGCCACGGCGCAGCAGCTCCCAAGCTGCTCAGTGCCAGGAGGCCATTTTGATGGAAGCAAAGAGCCTTCTGTGAGATAAGATGGCTGCATGGGCATGAGGTAGGTTGCAGCGCTAGGTCTCTGATGAGCCACCTCCTTCACGCCCCCTCTCTGCCGACCCTCCCCTCATTGCCCACGGAAGCGTAACAATGAAATTGAGCTGGCATAGCCCAGTTTTGTCTCTGCTACTTCTCCCTCCTCAGGCAGCCTTCCCCCACCCCCCATACACCGTCCTCCCAACACCAGATATTAATTGAATTAACACAGACCTTGCTAATTTTCCTTGCTCGCCTGCGTGGTCCCCTGCCTCCTGTTCCAAACCCAGCCAAATGACTGGGGGAAGGGTTTGTGTGTCACACTGGTGCCAGTAGGGACTTTCAAGATGATCTAATCCAACCCCAATCTTCACCCCTCACTCTACAAATTGGGAAACTCAGATGAAGAGGGGCCAAATGACCTTCCCAAGGTAATGTAGTCAGTTTAGTGCCAGGACCAGGATGAAAAGACAACTCCTCAGACTCTCTCTGGGTCCGAGTTAGCTTTCCACTACACCATGCTGCAACTTTGAACTGATTCTTGGCAGTGGTCCTAGTTACTGGTGCACTCCTTCCCTCACCGATTTGTTTTGGGAGAAGTGCTCTATAGATGTAAGAACTTTATGAATGTGAATTTCTTCTCTTTACCAAACAGGCTTTAGTCCTATATTTCTAACCTCA
Source organism: Gymnobelideus leadbeateri (assembly GCA_011680675.1). NCBI lineage: Eukaryota > Metazoa > Chordata > Mammalia > Diprotodontia > Petauridae > Gymnobelideus > Gymnobelideus leadbeateri. Next base: position 55,261 of record WOXC01006299.1, read on the forward strand.
GGAGAGTTGGCATACAAACCAGGGAGGGTGTTCTTTTCAACTGAAAATGAAATCGAACTGTCTTCCATGTCCCCTATCCCCCAGCATCTATTCTCGTGCTTTTTTGGAAGATTAGAGACCCAGGAATCACCCGAAAACGCACATTTGCGCTTCGTCAATTGGATTTTTATTTTTTGCCAGAATCGTTTATTAATCATTCCTCCCTAATAGATTTGGGTTCCCCACTACCTACCCCTTCAAAAAAGTGGGGTAAGGAAGAGACAAACCTTCTTGTGTGTAAAGCATTTGACTTGAGTAGAGGTCCCCTAAAAGAAGCTTGACTTTATTAGGTGTGAACCACCTCCGACCCAGTTCGGTCCCCAATTGCGGTTGCTTGGCGGTAGTCAAAGCACACAAAGCACAGCTACATCTAGGGTTAAAACAATTGACCCCTTTGTTTCGTATACAATTGGGACCTAAACGATTTCTTTTCTGTCGGAGTAATAGAATCGTGTATCCCCCTCACCCTGGGGTAGTCTTGGGGTAAGATCTTGCCTTTTTTTTCGATCCAGGAAACCCGAGTCCCAAGACTAAGCTTTCCGTCTTCCTCCAGCAAGAGGCAGCGGCTGTGCCCTGAGGTTGGGTGGAGGATATAGTGGGGAGTAGGAAAGATGGGGAGAGATCCCGGAGACAGATGCCTTGTCTCCTCCCAACCTCCAGACTAATATGTTTTGCGTATGTGTGTGTGTGTGAGAGAGAGAGAGAGAGAGAGACAGAGAGAGAGAGACAGAGACAGAGACAGAGACAGAGACAGAGAGACAGACAGACAGAGAGATGATGGGAGAAGGATTTTGGTAGAAGGGATCAGAGCCACCTTTAAGACCAAGGTGCCCAAACCCCGGAGCTGAGGTTTAAGCCCATTCGGCCATCCCTTTCTAAGTGTCCGAGAGTGGAAATTTCTGCTTCCTTCCGCTATGGGACTTGTGGCTAGCTTTCCAGCTGAAGCGGTCTGGGTCTGAAACCCTCCAGTCCCTCAGGCTCTTGAGGGGTCTTCTACCCACGCTGCTCGCCACAAACCCGCCAGCGGCGCCCATTGTGTCTGGAGCCAGGAGGCCTGAGCAGATGGTGAGCCGTTGTGTAAGATCCCAGTCCAGGAAAGAGCGTCGAGACGCGGTGCAGGACCAGACCAACCAGCTCCTTAGCTCCCTTATCGACCTTTAGAAGCCTAGTCTACACACAATCTGAATTACTCCCAAAATTTAATCCTACACCCACTCCCTTACATTTTCCCAGTTTATCTACCAATTAAGGTTTGAGTAACAGCGAGGTAGGGTGATTTCCTGAATTATCTATCTTATTGTTCCAGCTTCCCCTTAAATTTGACCCAGAGATGTGTGGCTAATGAAAAACTTCCGACTGGTGCTTTTCCCTTTAGCTGTGTTTGCATGGATTTACTGCGTAATATGTATTATATATACCTTATTGAGATAGAAATAAGGACTATACCTGTGATTTTAATGGCCTAGGAACTCCCCAGATGATGAAACCAATGCAGGTCAGCATCTTCACTGAAATGTGTAATCTCAGAGAGTTGCCTAGAACCCTGAGAGGGTAAACCTTAGTTCAAATCCTGCCTTTGACATATATATCCTATACTACATCTATGTAGCCATCTATATAAGCCTTCTGCAGATGCACATCCATAAGATATATGTCTGTATATGATTTCATGCTTGTGTGTGTGTGTGTGTGTGTGTGTGTGTGTGTGTGTGCATCCTTTCTCAGAGAATCTGAGAACTGTAAAGACTCTTGGAGATTATCTAGTCTGACTCCCTCATTTTACAACTGAGGAAACTGAGGCCCCAGAAAGGTGAAGTTCCCCAGGCCAAGGGTACCCCAGTTATAGGCACAGTTGTTATTAGAACTTAGATCTTCTGATTCCTATGCTTTTTTTTTTTTACTATACACTGATATCTCACTTAACTCTGAAAAACATTTGTGATGTTCCCAGGTTAATGCTAAAATTTGTCACTATACCAGAAAAGGGTGCATTTACAAATGTTTTTCCAAGCCTGGATCCCAGATCCCATAGATTCTCTCACTTTGTCTGGCATAGGAATACACTCCTGAAAGAGTGCTTCTTCTGAAATCAAGAACATGGGTTCACATCTGAGCTTCTCCACTTATTACCTGCATGACATTGGGAAAGTCACATCACTTTTCTGGGCCACAGTTTCCTTATCTGAAAAAAGAAGAGGGGTGTTGAACTGGGTAACCCTTGAGATCCCTTCTAGCTATAAGTCATATCCTATGATTCTAAGGCAGTTGAAGTATTATCTGAATATTGCTCTCCTGAGTGTGGAATGCAGGAATAAATCTCCTCTGTGCTCAGCACCTCCTTCTTGGGGCAGAGGTGTTTCCCGAGACTGACTTCAGGACCTTGGGCAACATTTAAAAAGCTAAGACAAACAGCAAAGCATTAATGAACAATTATGTAGGGATAGGAGCCCTGGCAAGAGGATGAAGAGGGGGAGTGAGGAAGAGGGGGCTGGGCTGCAAAAGCATAGGAGCTTTTCTGCAGGGTCCCCAACATGCAGCCAAACGGAGCTTGGGACAGACCAAAAAAGAACCTTCCAGAGCAGTGTTGTCCATAGCTTCATGACTAGCAAGGTGGGACTAGCTGGGGTGGGGTAGGGACCAGGACAAGGGCTGGGGTCTCTGGGGTCTCCTTTTCCTCTGTATTCTGGTCCAGTGGGCAAGCCTCCTGCTGGCAGAGTGAAGGTCTTAGTGGGCACTGAGCTGCAAACATATCTAGAAAATGGATGAAAGATGCCATCTTAGAAATGTATTTTGCATACCAGTTTGCACATGGGCATTTGGTTTCCCTAAGAGTGGCAAAACAAATGGAATGCTTCCTTCACACCCTCCTCCCCAAGTACCATTTTTCTTTTTCTCTTTTCTTTTATTGCTAAGAGAGGAAGGTTCATCTTTCAGGCCATCTCTGCTAAAACTTCTCTGCCTCCTCTCCCCCAACCAGTTTTGGGTCTTTTGGACTGGAAGTTTAACCCAGGAAATATGAAGGGGAATTTAATTTGCCAACATTTCATGGCCAACTAGTGGTTTCTGTGCTTTTGTCACAAAGATTCCATCCTCACAGTAGAAATTCTCTGTTCATTGTTTATTTAGGGAATTTCTTGCTTATAGTCAAAGGCATTCTAGGAAAAAAGAGGGGATACTTGTACACAGGCTATTTCACAGAAGGCTAAGAATCTGGACCTCCTGAGGGTACTAAATTATCTATAAGAAGGAAGTGATGGAAAACTGCAGAAGTAGGACTATGGATTCTAGAGAATGCCCCCAATCATCATCCAGGAAATAGCCTCTAATCACCATGAAAGGGTGGGGGGAGACCATGTCTTATTTAAATGTTAAATGTTTTCTTTACATTTATAATGCTTAGTAGAGTGCTGTGCAACTAGTATGTGTTTTAAAACGGTGAATTGAATTGAGCATGGAGTAGAAGAAGGCATATGGGTTCTGGAGTCAGAGAACAAGGATTCAAAGCCAGCCTAATGATTACTGCCTTCATTACCTTGGACAAGTAATTGAACCTTCCTAGGTTTCTTCACTTGTAAAATGAGGTTTGACTAGACCAGCTCTAGAGCTATGTTCTTGTGAGCTAACCAAAGGAGAATCATCGAAGGTGTGGATAACTACATTCCTCAGATTCTCATGTTTTGCCCGCTGCTCTAGCTCAAACTACAGAGGAAGAAACATCCAAATGCTTTTCTATGGCTTTCTGTGTCTGAGCTCTCCCTAGTTCTCTTTGTTGGATCTGTCACATTGTTTGACCTGGTGGGGAATGGATCATTTCTCTCTTCTGATGACCATGTTACTAATTACTTTCAAACTACATTAGGTGAATTAATGAGGAATATCTGACCTGGCACAGTCATCATTTGATAAAATTGACCAGTTCTTTGGGGCTCTTTGGGTAGATAGCTTGAACTTCTCTTCCTGTGAGGCTGATTTCCCAATACATCAGCTTTAATGCATGTCACCTTCACAGAGTGTGGCTCTGGTTGGAATGAATAGTTCCTATGGTCAAAAAACCATGTCTTTTGAAGCCCTAGCATGGTTCCAGTAAGTGCTTAAGGAATTCTTTGATGATGATGATCTGATCACCTGAGAATTTGCTTTGAAATGCACCCATCTTCAGGATTGGGGGTAGACCTGCCTGCTACTTAGAAGTTAGCGGCTATCCTCATTTGCAAGACAGAAAGAAATTAAAATTAAAAGGTGCGACTAATCTGGGTGGTCTGAGAGGCAATGCATGCAGTTGGTGTGTGAGTTCATCTAAAGCTTCCTTAGTGGTTCCAGGTGCTGGATGGAAGGAAATAAGATGCTGCTAAACTTGAAGCAAGTAGATGAGATTTGGGGTGGGTATCCTTTGAGTTATATAAACATCCAGGTTCTCTCCACTTCCAAAGGACGGGAAATCCTGCCTTTCATAACTGAGGGCAGAGGGAGATGAGACACTTCTTAGCAGAGCAAGAATAAGATCTGTAATATTGTGTCCCAACCCCCTCAAATATACACAACCCCAGACTTGAGTATAACTGGCTGCTTTTAGGTAGTGCCTACACTCACAAAAAGAACAGGAGAGTTGCGACAGTTATTGAGATAATAAAAGAAAATCCTGTAATGGAAGAGGATTCAGTGACCCAGATTAGCTTTCTTTAAAGACTAAAGTCACCTAGTGAAGAGTTGACCTCATCATTTCATTTTGCCAGAGTAGTACATGTAAATAGAGCTGCATCTTCTCTTCATGAAATGGATATGTTCCTGAAAAGTAGTAGCATGTAAATCAAATTTAGTAAATTAAATCATAATTTAAATGCACCATGTAAAGGAAACCTGCCGTGATTCCTTTTTATAAAACAAATATTCATTTTTTCATGTTAATAACTAGCCTCTAATTCTTCTATTCAGTGGGTTATGATTTTTTGCATATTGGGTTTTCTGAAATCTAACTACCTCTGTACAACCTTTTATTTTAGGCTATGCTTCTGTCAGAGCCCCATTTTTTTTCCTGCTACTTTGCAGTTAGCCATAAGGCCTAGGTCAGAGAATTCACTCAGGGCTTTATACCTTGCCCTAAACCAGAGAATCTATTCATAACCTATCTTCTCTTTTCCACTGAAGGCTTCGGCCTGGTTGTCTCTTCAACTGCGATATTTCTATACTAGCTCACCCCATACTTCCCTGTCTCCTTCTCTAAGCTGATATGTCAGTATTCCAACTTATTGCTCTTTTGACTTCAGAGTCCTAGACATCTCTTGACAGTGACTGGGAACAGCTATTCTGTTACTGGGGTTTTTAGATCAGAGAATACCTTTTGTACCAGAAAGCTAATGAAAGTCTGATACATATGGGATTAATAATTCAGAAGAGATTAAGACCTTAACATCTATCATACCCTGAATTTGAAGGGTAAATTGAAGGTAGGCACCAAATTATCAAGTAGGCAACTCCACAGAATAGTTCTCCCCATTTTGTTGCTAAATAACCGAAGCGGAGGACCACTGATAACTTTTCCAAAGACTCTAAGATTTATTGTCATGGAGTTATTTTAGCTGCGTCAGCATAATGCCTCTTAAGGAAGAGAAAAAATATTCAGAGACTAACTGAATAGAGAAAATTGTAGGATAAAAAAAAAAAGACTAAAAGAAATCCAGTATGTTGCCAAGGCCTGTCGATTTCACCTTTGCTACATCTGTCCAATACACCCCTTCTCGCCTCCTTTCATCACCTTGTGCTTGGACTATGTCAGTAGTCTGCTGGCAAGTCTGCCTGCTTCAAGTATCTGCCCATTCCAATCTATCCTCATTTCAGCTACTAAACTGATTTTCCTAAGGTGAAGATACGACATGTCAAACAGTCCCTTCTCCCCCCGCCCCAACCTTATTAAACTGCAGTGGCTTCCTATCATCCCCAGAATCAAATATAAAACCTCTGGTTGGCATTCAAAGCCCATCATAACCCACCCCTCCCCCACCTTCCTAATCTTTTTATACCTTACGCTTTCCCCATATATTCCATGATCCAGTGATACTGACCTCTTTGCTGTTCCTGGAACAAGAGGCTCCTTCTACCAGATTTGTGCATTTTCCCTGACTGTACCCTATGCCTGCAATGCTCTCCCCCCTTGTAGCTGCCTCCTGCCTTTCCTGACTTCCACAAGAAGTTTTTCACAATCCTTAATTTTCGTGCTTTCTCTCTGTTGATTATTTCCATTTATCCCATATCTAGTTTTGTTTGCATGAAGCTTTTTACATGTTATCTCTCTCATTAGACTGTAAGCTCCTTGAACACAGGTACTGTCTTTTGCCTCTTTTTGTATCCCCAGCACTTAGCATAGTGTCAGGTACATAGTAGGCACTTAGTAATATCGATTGATTGAAATGATATGTTTTAGCTGAGTATAGGGGAAGTGTGTAAGAAAATAAAAGGCTAAATATTTACTTCAAAGACTAGTAGTGAAGATTGTCCTCTTCTCTTGGCAGAGAGGTGGTGGACGATACCTTATCATGATGAACATGTTGGTTTATTTTAATTAATTATGCAGCTTTGTTACAAGGGAGAAATCTATTAGTGGTTATATCATGGTGATATTTTTAAAATAAATGACAGGAATATTTTAACACACATACATAATACATATATGCACACACACATATTAATATACATATATACATACACACATATGCACACATATATTCATATACATACACACATATACACATATATCATCTATATGAGTGTATGTGTGTATGTATGTGTGTGTATGTATGTATGTATAAACTGGGACAATTAAGAGTCTGACCTTGCTTGGCTCACAGACCATGATGCCTCCTCTGTTAATGCAGCAACTCTTGACTAGTTCCTTAGTAATTATTTTAGTGTGTTGGCATGGAGACTCCAGAGTAAATAGAATATAAACATGGATGAAGGCAGTGTTCATTCCTCCCTTCTAAAGCATAGATGACCTTGTATGGTTAATTCCTAATGGGATATACAAGGGGAGAATCAGCAGGAACAGGTACCATGATGCAGGCATTAACAAACTACAAAAGCCAGGTAATCCAGTCAAGAATTTCTCCCGAGTAAATATAGACCTATGTCAGATGTTGAGGACTTCTAGATTCTCCCATCTGACTGTCACTATTTTCGGTTGTTCCTTCCACTATTTTTTTTTTTGCTTTTTTTTTTTGGAGGGCAATTGGAGTTAAGTAACTTGCCCAAGGTCACATGGCTAGGTTTTTGTTTGTGTGTGAGTTAAGTGTCTGAGGCCGGAACCAAACTCAGGTCCTTCTGACTCCAGGGCCGACACTCTACTCACTGCGCCACCTAGCCGCCCGGTGTTCCTTCCACTCTTGCTATGACAATCTCACCATTTTCATTCTTCCTGGTAACCATTCCAAATGATTTTTGTGATCATACCTCTGGGTATGGTGCACTGAAAAAACAAATAAAACTGTGTTTAACAAGTCAGGTGTGTTGGCTTAGAGAAAGAAGGGCAGAAAGCCTCAGCTGGAACTCCGGAATGTAGTTACGGATATTTCTTCCTGGTGCCTCACAATCCTGCTCTACTTCTGTGTATTCTCTGAGGAGCTATTGGTAATGTTGTAAATGTATATACTAATTAATAAGCCTAAGGCCAACCAAATTCATTGACCTTGTAAGCAAAACAGGAATTTAGCTTTCATAGCCTTGGGATGAACTGGGGTTCCAACCTTCTAGGTTGGCATTTTTCTATATACTGCATAGTTAAACATGGTACAAAGGAAGAGCTAACCCCTCAAACTTATATTCTAGAGTTGCTAGAGGCAATGTCTGGACAAAGCACCTCAGCAATAGCTTAGTAGGAAGTTCGTGGCCATAGCTGTGATGAATTAAATGGACAGGAGGAGGGACATATAGGAGAAGAAGAAAGCCCCAGATAATTTACTACTCATTTGCTTTGATAGGATCATCTAACAGGAAACAGATTAAATAGGCTTGTCATATCCAAGTTGTTCTACAATGTTAGTATAAGCCTCTTAATTTGCTTCATTTTGCTATTATAGAATACAGATTTTCTTAATAATATAATAATCATCATTGTCATTCAATGATTATTTCCCAAAGTGTTTGGCACTGGGTGTCTTGTACTTAGGTTCCTTGGGCTTTGGGGGTTTTCTCTCAAATTTCCCCATATGAGTTTGATGTGGGGAATTCAATTCTATCTAAATCAGTATCTCCCTTATCACCCAAGGATATCTAATGTTAGGGATAGATCTGTAGCTTCTGAAAGGAAGAGACTCCTTATTTCAGGCAATGTTGATATTCCCAGATAGGTAAATATATAGTGGCCCAAAGCAATGATAACAATTGCTCAAAGGAACACAAACACACAAACTCCCTCACAGGAACACACCCATAGACACACAGACACACAAAGTCCCTCACAGGAACACAAACACACAAACTTTTTCATCTCTGAGGGCCCCAGGCTTGTTTCTGAGGCTGAAACCAAATTTCTACCAAGTGGGTTTGTTTCCATCAGAAAATTTTGCACCTTTTTTCTTCTTCTTCTTTCTTCTCCAGTCCCCCAACTTCAGATAGAAGGATTTTGGTATTTGTGTAAAGCTTTTGAGATGTACCTTGGCTCAAAGCCACTTTCTTCTTGGAGAGTCCTTTTGCTCTGGCTTCCATCCAAAGATTTACATCTTCCAGAAAGATTCTTTGGTGAGGAATCAGGGTTTATCATGTCCTAAGGTGTCAGATTTGCTTTCTGTAGGCATGGGAATCCAGCTCTTCATTCAAGGAGACCAGGTCTCTTGTTCAAGCTCTGCTAATAACTAGTTATGTGACTGGGCAAAGTCACATCACCTCTCTGGGCCTCAGTTTCTTCATCTGTACAAAGAGGAGTTGGACTAAAGGATCTCACAAATTCCTTTTTACTCTAATACTCTAAAATATAGTTTACAAAAAAGTATCCTTCCTCTTGTGTTTCATGGAGGGAGGGAGTATTCGGTAGGAAACTGACTCTCTCTTAGGGACAGGTTAGAATGAAAAATTTGTTCTAAATCTTTTGACAAGGACAGGAATCTTGAGGATATAGCCTTGGGATTGGACCCCAGACCTTATTATCTGTGGTCATCACATTCAGGAGTTCTTATTACTCCTATTCAATCCAACAAGCATTTGTAAGAACCTACTATGTGCCTTCTAGGGGCAGCTAGGTAATGCAATGGATGGAATACCAGTCAGTTGGAATTCACCAAGTCCTAAGTTCAAATCTAGCTAGCTTTGTAACTCTGGGCAAGTCACTTAACCCTGTTTGCCTCAGTTTCCACATATATACAGTGTCTTTGCCAAGAAAACCCCATGTGTGCAAGGCCCCATGTTGGGTGCTGGGGATACAAAGATAAAATGGAAAATTGTTCCTGCCCTCAGTATTGTTCCTGCTGCAGTATTAATTGAGTGTGTATCTACAAGAGCAAGAGCCCCTTGGTAAAATGGATATGTGTGTGTTTCTGTGTGTATGTATATGTGTATGTGTATACACACATATATGCATACCAGTATGGGGCTCTGGTTGAGCATACAATCTTTCTATAAATCTACCCTTTCTTGAGAGGATGTTTAGTAGTTTGGGAACTGATAGGAACTTTCTCAAGTCTTTCAGGCACCATTAAATTAATTATTGCCTATTTGTATCATGTGGCATTTTATTGCCATGGGAGTAGCAGTAACACTGGAGGAATCCTGACTACTTGCATAGTAACTGCTTACATATATATGTATATGTATATATCATCCCTTACGTACAATTTAATTCTTCTGATTAACCCTATGAGACAAGTAATGCAAACAATCTATCACCATTTTAGAGATAAATTGAAGCTCAGGGAATTTAAGAACTGCTCAGGGTTCCACAACTAATAAATGGTAGAATTAGGACTTGAACTTGAACCAATCTTCAGTGTTCTTTGCACTTCTGTTGTTCAGTCATTCAATCACATTTGACTCTTTGTGAGCACATGCACTATATAGCACACCAGGCCCTTCTATCCTCCACTATCTCCCAAAGTCTGTCCAAGATCATTTTAGTACTGTCCATGGGATTTTCTTGGCAAAGACACTGGAGTGCTCTGCCATTTCCTTCTCTAATGGATCACCTTCTGTCAGAACTCTCTATTGTGACCTGTCTGTCTCGGGTAACCCTGCATGGCATAGTTCATAGTTTCATTGAGTTACACAAGCCTTTCCACCACAACAAGGCAGTGTTTCAGGATTGGATTCTTTGCATAACATCAAATTGATATAAATCATAAGTAAGTCTATTCCTTTCCCTATTTCACTGTCCACAATGTTGCCTTTTAATTCTACCAACATTTTAGCATTTTTGGTTGGTATAGAGCATTTTAATTAGACAGTTTGTTTTATCCCTAGGCAGCTAGTAGAACAGGAAATATGGTATTTGCCTTTTGGCTGAATTCACTTGGAACTTTAGTGTTAATTCAATTAGATGCAGAGATGGTTTGGGGGGTGGTGAGGAAGAAATTTGTTCTACCATAGGCTCAAGAAAACTAGCAAAGCATAGGCCTGCCTGAATTGCATTTGAATGGTTTATAGCCTACCAGAGTAAAGTTAATGATGTTTTACCTTTCTCCCATAATGTAGTACCTATGAGGCAGAGCTGCCCTTCTCTGAAGCCCTTCCGTTGGTTACCAGATTCCTGCATAGGGGCTCCAAACTAAAAGGGAACCAAGAAGAAGAGAACCTCAGGATAGGAGTTCAGGTGAGTGTTCCCCAAAGTATACCATGTACCAAGCATTTTGAGCTGTAGCCTCAGAGTGGGGTGAAGGCTGTATTTTTAGTAAGGGATCTTGAAATAGAAGAAAGAGGAAGAGAGAGAGAGAGAGAGAGAGAGAGAGAGAGAGAGAGAGAGAGAGAGAGAGAAATAGAGGAGTTTTGGGTCAACAGTAATGGTAACACCTCAAATTCCATCAATCCCCTTCTTTCTCATTGCCTTCTCTCAGTCTTCTCTTTGTCTGAGATCTAAGAACCTAGTGATACCTAACACTTGATGGGAACACTTTCCATATCTTGTACTGGATTTACAATCCATGAACTGAGTCTAGAACTAGAAGGCCCATGGAAGAGGTGCTCTCATCAGCTCTCTGATCATTCAATAAGTACTGAACTATATATGGGATAGGTGTTATACATAATAGATACAAAAGAAATGTAACATAGAGTTTATCTAGTTGAGGATTGAATATGTACACAATATTTAAGATATTTAACATAATATGGCATTATATAGACTTAAGCATACACTTATGTTGCATACAAGGATAACAAAAGGTTAAGAAGGGAGAGATTAATGTGACTTGGAGTAGTTGGGGAAGGTTTCATAGAAGAAAAATCTTTAAAACTGGGTGTTGTTTAAATGGATTTGCAGAGAGAGAGAGAGAGAGAGAGAGAGAGGGAGGAAGGGGAAAGGTAAGTATACACTACACATCGGGAATTAGTATGTAGACTAGTTTATTGGAGTAGAGGATATGTGCAGGGGAGTATGGGAAATAAGGTGAGATATGTAGAGTCTGGTTAGATAATGAAGGACCTTGAAAGACAAAGAGTTAAACTATATGTAGTAAACAAAAGGGAATCATTGTACATTCTTAAGCAGGGGACTGATGTGAAGTAAGAGTAATCTGGAAGAGATGTGCTAGATGGAAGGAGAGAGAGAGAGAGAGTCAAAACTGCCTATGATGCCTAGGCCAGCCCACAAACAAGACTGGAGCATACAATCTTTTTATCCTTTGTGCTCCCACAAATCCCAAGTATTATAAATACCCCCATATACAACTATATTTTTATGACTTTTTTTCCTTTGTCTACTTTATATTTGGTGGATTTTCTCATTCAGCATATGTAATGATGGGTTTCTATGGGTTTTCTATATCCCAACTAGAATGGGAAGTATTATCAAGTTTGGGAATAGCTAGGCCTCTAAGATACAATGACATACACACACACACACACACACACACATATACACACACATATACACATATGTATATGTATACACACATACATACATATATCATATACATACATATATATGTATATATAGCCACAAAATGAAAGTGGTTAGTATCCAGCAGTGGCTTCATGCCTTACCAAGTTCCCTTAGCAGGCTATAATTTTTTTATATTCTCAGTTCAAACTTTGCCTGAACATACAAACCCTGGTTTCTGTGTTTTCTAACCACTCCCCCCATAAATTAAAAGACAAAATAAATGCAAGCTATTTTATAGTTTAATATCATATGAAGTTTAATCAGTTTAATAAATTATATATTATTCATATCTTTGAAGTAAATTTAAAACTCAAAATACCTTAAAGTTTAGGTTCTATTTAGTGACTAATGTCATACTACCAGAGAAATTCAACAGGTAAGTAAAGGAGGCATTGACTTGCTTAGAACAGTGTGTGTGTGTGTGTGTGTGTGTGTGTGTGTGTGTGCCTGCCTGCCTGCTTCAAATGAGTGCTTTTGGAGTATATTGCCCAAACTTGTAAATAGCTTTTCTCCCATTTACCCAACAAGTATGCCCTGAAATTAAGAACACTGACTTTTATAAGCTTCTTTTTATCTCTTATGGAATGTCTTATTAAGATTTTTAAAAAAGAGAGCTAGATTGCTGTATTTTCTGTACTTCTTAGCTAGGGGATTCTAGCTCCTCTTCTCCCCCATCCCCAAAGTGTTAAGAGCCCTTTAGGGATAAGAAAGCATTAATCCTTAAAATAGTCCTATGAAGTGTAGGGGATAGATAAGCTCACCCTCATTTCACAGGTGGACCCTGTAAAGCATAGAGAGAAGGTGAAGGAAGGGGTTTGAATGCAGTTTGCATAGGGTCCCACAGCAAGTCAGGAACAGAAATCCCTGAACAGCAGCTGGTATCCTGACAGTGGCTATTGCTAGGGCATGTTTCTGAGTCCTTTTAGTTGTGTCTGACTCTTCCTGACACCATTTGGGTTGGTTGTTTTTTTGTGGGGTTTTTTTTTGGCAAAGATGCTGTAGTGGTTTGTCATTTATTTCTTCAGCTCATTTTACAGATGAGGGAACTGAGGCAATTAGGGTTCAGTGATTTGCCTGGAGTCACACAGCTAGTAAGAATCTGAGTCAGATTTGAACTCAGGAAGAGGAGTCTTCCTAACTCTAGGCCTAGATAGCTCTCTGAAAGAAAGCAGTAAGTATAAAGTGGCCAGCAGTAGTTGATTGCAAAGACAGGTACTGGAAGTTGGTTGTTCTCTTCAGACAAGTGGGAACAAGAAGTGGCATGACTAGGGAAGGAATTCTCTAGAGTTTCCTTCCATATCTTGATGACCTCTCTTCCCTGGAGAAACTCCAGTGGGAAAATCACTAGGGTGATTTTCTCAAAGCAATCTGTGAGCTCTGTATTTTCTAGTATGTGTGCCCTATATAATAAATGTATGTCCTTGATACCCTATCCTAAAGTTAGTTCTAACTTTATTAAACTTTCTATTGCTTCCCAGGAGACATTCTGGTTAACATTTTTTTTTTGTAGACTGATCAAGTTTTTTGTATTTCTTAGCAAGGCTGCTGCAGTTCTTATAATTTCTGACATTTTCTTCCTCTTTAGTGATTATCAACTTTCTTTTCTAGACAGTTAAACTCCCTCTATTGAACCTTATTGAGGTTGTTTATTGAGTTTGTGTTATATAGACAGCCTTGCTTATAAATATAGCAATTAATTGACACCATACATCAATTATAAGAAAACCTATGTAAACATTATTTTTAGGCTTAAAAGTGAACAACACACAGAGATCAGACTGTGTCTTCCCCCTCCACCTAAGGTTCTATTGTAATTTTCTTAATCTGTTCTCTGTTATTTTCATCCCTTTCCTATTGCAGGGCCCCTTGAAGTCTGAAGGATGGTGAGAGAAAAAGAGAGTCTGGCTGGACTGAGTCAAAAGGCAGACTGATCCTAGACCTGCTTAGAAGCCCAGGTACCATATAGGTGAGTTAGTGCTTCAGTGAGAAGTCAAACACTTCACTTGAGGTTTCCATACTGACCTCTCTATGTTTACTGTGTTTATACGGTTTTTGATTCAAGGCAAATTTTTTTTTGGTTCAAGGTAAAATTTGGCTTCTGATTATACCAGACACTTGTTATTCCTTATTGGAAAAAAGTGTGCTTACAACTTATTTACATATAAATATATATATTTCCCTATGGCTCATGTATATACATGAATGTGCATATGCATATATGTATGTATGAAAATATAATATATGTATATATGATTTCCCCTACCCCATTTTACCCAGCTTTCTAACATTTCTGCTCCTCTTCCTTTGGAGATTAGAAGGTGAACCCTTTCTTGTTTATTTAAAGGGCCCTTGTGATTTTAACCCTTTATATTCTTTATTTAAACTTTTTTTCATCATCTAATCTCTTTCATCCCATCAGATTTTCAAGATTTGTCAGTTTCTATTTCTCCTAGGGGAGAGAAGGTGGTCTATACCTAAATTAGTCTGTTAGTTAAAACCCACCCCAACACATTAAGCTCTATTGTCCTTTATTGGGAGAGACTAGTGGATTCATCCCTGAGGGAAAACACACATCACCTCTAAATTACAGTTTGCCTGAACTAGAATGACCCCTTCGAAACATTCAAAACATGGTAGAATTAAGGCTTATTTTTAAAAAGAAAATTTAAAAAGCACACCCCATCCCTGCTTCCCCCTTTTCAAGTACAATAACTTCCAAGTAACTCAGACTTTTCAGTCTGGTGGTAACCTGAGTCTAGATAGGAGCCTTTTCAGTCCCATAAGGCATTTATTTCTGTATGTCTGTCCGCCTTTTTATTTTGCTTCATTTTAGCCAGATCTGAGAGAAGGTTACCCATGGAAATTGTCTTGCAGCCTTTAACCTTTCAACTATCAGGTCGTGGGCAAGCCTGGATGTGATTTGGGCTGAATGAATATACAGTCCTGCATTCATCACACCATTGTCCGTCAGTGTGTGTCTGGTTCGGCCTCTATGTGTATGTGTTTCTTTTTGTGTCTGCGTGTCGGTGTCAGTCTCTGTATGTGTCTGTTTATGTCTGCTTGTCTAGGCGCTTGTAGCCCAGAAAAAGAGGTGGGGGAGGGAGTTTTCAAGGCCCAGATTTCCCTCTCTGTGTTCTCGGGAGATTTATAATTTTTGTACTCTTCATTGTCTGGGCAACATGCGACTCTCTGGCCAGGTGTGGTCTGACTGGAGCTTGGGCGAAACCCATCTGCTGTGAGCTCGCAGACTCGACTCGTCCGTGGGGAACCGGGTCCCTTCGCTCTCAGTCTCCTCTCTAATTTATTAGCTGGGAAGGAGGAGAAAATGAAACGATGCCCGAAGACAATGGCAGGGATTGTGCTCGCCTCACTGTGGCTGCGGAGGGAGTCACAGCCGCACGCACCTCACCCTGGCAGCCAGTCTCCTCCTCCTCCTTCTCCCTCCTCTCTTCTCTCCTCCTCCTCGTTCTCCCGGTTGCAGATTACACATTAAAGCAGGAGTTTAAAAGGAAGAACCACCCAACCTTAGTGGTGTTTGTTGGGGTTTGGGAGGCGGGGACTGGCCAAGATTGGGTTAAGTCAGTATTGTTTGTTGGTTTTTGGTTTTTTTTTTTTTTCTGCCTCCCGGCCTGCAGAATGATTCCCCATCCCGCTGCCTGAATCTGCAGCCCTCCCATGCCTCATACCTACCCATCCAGAAACCCCTTTCGTCCTAGTCCCCAGCCTCATCTCTTCCTCCACATCCCACCCCTTGAACCTGAAGCTTTCTCTTGCCTCATACCTACCCATCCAAACACCCCTTTCTCTCCAGTCTTTGGCCTCCTCCCTCCTTGTGACTTTGATTCCCCAACCCCCAACCAAGTGGGGGAGGGGAAAGGGAGCTCAAGGCAGCTGCAGGGATCGTGTTAGTAAACACTTTCCTGGGTTCCCATTTTCATTCTACTTCAGTCCCCTTCCCCCTCTTACCCACCCCGACTGGGTCCCCCCCTCCCTCCCCTTCTAGCCCCTTTTCTGTAGACGGCACAATAAGGCCATTGTCCAGGGTGTGATTTGAATAAGGGATCGGCGGGCATGTTCCCAGCATTGTCGGAGGGGCTGGGAAAAAAAAACGAGCCCAGGCAGGAGGACCAGACCAGACAGAGACAGATGCCTAAATTAGCAACAAAGCCTTTTGAATGTCCCCTCTAGACAAGGGGTTGCCTTGTTTGCGTGTGTGTTTGAGGGTGTGTAGCTGGACGGCTGCTCGCATGTCTCCCCATGTTAATTAGTTTTGCATGCATGTCTGATAAGGTGCCAGTGTATATGTTTGTCTTTCCTCTGGTGAGGGCTGCTTCAATAGTGGTGGGAGGGCGAAGGAGGGAGGAGGCGGTCAGGCAGTCCCTGAGAATGGAGCCTAGCCTGGAGAGGGGGATGGGAGTTGGAGGGCTGAGGGAACCAGTCTGGGCTAGGGGTAGGGTTAGGGATAGGGGTGGGAAAGGAGAACGTCCTAGTAAGGAGAACCTAAGTTTGGAAATCCAATGTGATTTCTTAGACAAGTGACACTAAATAGGAAGGCTGGGATAATTTTCCAATTTCCTAAATACTCATCCCCTCCTTTCCCTTTCTCTCCCCTACCACTCTCCCCACCCCCCGCCCCACCCGCCTCCCATTAGTTATTGACCCTTTCCTTCTGTGCCGGTATCTTTTGCATTTCTTCCTCTTTCTTTTTGCTCTGTCCCTTCCTTCCTCTATTTCTCCCCTTCTCTTCCTCTGTTGACACTGCAATATTAGGAATTGATTATTGTTCTGTCAGGGGAATGCTGATCTATCCATCTGTCTAAGTCCTCTTTTCTCAAGGCCACTAGGTGCTTCTTTCCCCAAAGTGCTTGTTCTTTTGCCCCAGGGTCGAAGGGAGCCTTGACCTCCCTTCTCCTTTCAGTCTGGGTTGGCTAGTGGGCCATAGTGACTTCCTGGATAAAGGATCACATCCCTGGGCCATGTGAAATTCCCTGCTTGGGGTGGGGACACTTTGCTGGAGAGGGTCGTATTTGGGCACCCTCCCTGATTTCTGATGACTATGAGGCAATCCACTTGTGAAACCTGACTGATTTTTGGTCCCACCGGGTTTTTGAGGCTCCAGGCTTCCGGAACTCTGGCTAGACCAGGGACAGTGGGTGGAGGAGGGTTCCAGTAAGGAAAAGTCAAAGGTCTAGGTGTGGAGGTGGGGTGAGGGGCCGGTGGAAACAGTCGGGCGTGTAAATCCAGTCAAAGAAAATTTGGCTTGCCAGGCTTTGTAGTCGTGTCCCAGTCATGAGAAGGAGCGAGTGGAAGGGGGGGGGGGGAGAAAGGAGAGAGAGGATAGCTGGTGCCCCTCACCTTGCCTGAGAATCCTTGCTATCAGTTCTGCAGTTTCAAAACCTGCTGACTTTGACATACATGGAACCTCAATTACTGTGATGAAAGAAATAGACCTTTAGAGTTGGGGAGGAGGCCATTTGTTGTTTTTTGTTTTTGTTTTTAGCTGGAGAATAGAAATGAGTTTTTGAGGGAGAACCACAGAGGAGATTTGAGTTGAAATCTGAGTGAGGGTAGGCCAGAGAAGTGGAGACATGGAAGTCAGATCCCCTCTCCTCCAGGATCTGGGATTCTATTGCCCATCCAAACCTATTGAGCTCTTTTTGTAGTGGCTGAATGACCTTGGCTTGAGATTCCTCACCTATAAAATGGAAATGTTAATACTTGCACAGGATTTCTGACAGGGTCAAATAAGAATGTCTGTAAAGCACTTCCTGAGACTCTATGTAAATGAAATTATAATTATTCTTTAGTCTTCTTCAAGATGGACTCAGAAAGAATAAGCCTTTGGGGACAAGGGGAGGTTGTGATGTGGCTCAAACTTGAAGTTTTGGGATGCAAGGCTTCATCAACAAGGAATATGTCTCTCAAGGAAGCAAGGAGAGACTAGGTAGGAGAACGATAGTGTTTTCTGGCAGCCCTCTGTAGGTTGCCCCAACTGTCCCAGAACGGCCTTTTATGCTCTCTCCTTCCCACTTTAACACCCCTAACAGCTGCTGGAGGCTTGCCCCATTCTTAGCATCAAGGAGACCAGGATCCACCGGAAAACTCTGAGTTGGGGATTGGGAGATGGAGGGAGCCTAGACAAAAATGTGGCCCCTAGGAGCCACAACCTCAGGAGTAGGGAAGGGAGAAAGAAGGAAGGTGATTTAGTGTGATTGTTGAAGTGTCCAGATATTAAAGGTGATAGGGACAGTGGTGCAGAGGAATGAAAGGGTTCTTGATGGGTTTGGCTATTTGAGAGTATGGAAAGGCAATGTAACCAGACCTAAGAGGGTAATGGACCTGGAGGGTCAAGGATCTTTAAGGGGCTTCTCTCCAGGCCATCACCTCTATTGGATGCTACTCTTTGGATTCAAAGTCGTAGGGGCAAAATAGGTAGCAGTTGGTACCCAAAAGTGAACCCACCAGTCCAGTGTTTATGCACTTGCTCTGAAGGGAGGAGAATCGGTTAATTCCTAGCTAGAATTGGAACTTGTAGGTTGCATTTAGCCCATCAAAGCCGGCTTTTGTCCATTTGTTTGCCATTGTCTTTAGACAACCAGAGATATCAGACAGAGCCCTGACCTCCTATGTCCATCACCACTTCCATAAACGTGTTCACATTCCCCATCGAACTCCAAGCTTTACTCTGGATTTCCTTCCCTTCCCGGTCTTCTTCATTTTCCAACACTCTTAGATCCCCTCTTTCAAGCTCTGTGCTCACCTTTCCACGACCACTACCCCAACGCCTGCGGTACATCACCGCCTCAGTCAGCTTTCGGGAACATAACCAGGGAATCCAAGCCTCTTAATGCCCTAGCGCAGGGGTTGGAGCTCCAGCCAGGGCCTCCCGAGAGAGGCAGCTGGGCTCCGTGGAGTCACGGGAAACCGCTGGGGAGCTGCCTGCGCCACAAGAGTTAACGCTGCAGGCCTGTTTTAATCCAGGCCTAGGGAAACCCAGAGCGTCTCTCCTGCTTGCTTATCTCCCTGCCTCGGCTTTCACCTCTCTGCGGCCTTGTCTTTTCACCAGCTAGCTTTACCTCCTATCCCCCATCCCTCCCTCTGCTCCCCAACTCCGTGATCTTCAATTACGCCCCCCCCCCTCTTCCTCCCTTCCTCCCTCCCTCTCTCCCTCCCTCCTGTTACCCACCCGCTCCCGATCTCTCAATCTTTATTTTTAGATATATCTCACTTTCTGTCTCCTCTTCTCCTCCTCCTCCCCTCCCCGCCTCGCCCCCATATCCTCCTTTGGCCAGAAATTCTCGTAGCCAACTGAAGCCTCGGAGAGTGGGAGGCTAGGAGGGGGAGGGGGAGGTGAAGAGTTGCTGAGAGAGGAAGATTGGGGGAGGTGCTAAGAGTGGGAAGTTAGAGGGGGCGCTGAGACTGGGAGACTGAGGGAGGCACAGGGAGTTGGAGGCTGTGGAGGAGGGGTGTGCAGAGTGGGGAGGCTGCTGGGGATTGAAGGGTTGAGTAGCTAGGAGAGGAGAGTTCGTGGGAGGGGCTCCGAGCCGAATCTTCGGAGACTTTGCCCCACTCCCTTTCCCCGCCTGGGTGAGCCGTCTCAGCTGCCGCTTTGGGTTCCTTAATCTAGAGATCAGCGCGGTTATCCGGGGGCGGGCCGGTAGCAGCTTGACTGAGGTGACAGGGGAGCTTTAGAGTCGCACTCGGCTGGCGGAGCAGCACGCAAAGCCGGGGAATCGTATTCCGAGCGCGGCTCCCCTACCTCCCGGGGCAGCCGGGTCGGACCAGCAGCCGAGGCTCAGTGCTGGATCCGGAGCCGGAGCGCTGGGGCATGGGCGGATGGGCTGCACTCGCTCATTCCCTCTCTCTTTGTGTGATTTGGGACGCGGGTGGGGGAAGGTAGGGAAAGGGGAGAATTACCGAGATTAAGGATCTGGTGTCAAGTCCCTTTCTGCTTCGCTGAGGTCTCTTGCTTGACAGCTGAGACTTGGAGGACTGAAGCACTTCTTCCTCATCCCTAACCCCGACAATCTGCTGAGCCCCCAGCCCGAGTTATAATAAGACTCTGAGTCATGAAGCTTCCAGATTATCCTGAATTTAGCTCTTTTCACACATAACCAATGAAAGGCCTAGTAGCCACAGCCTGGATCCCAGAGGTTGGTTACCTGGCTTCTGCTTTGTTTCTGATAATGGGCTACTACTCCTTCCCCTGCCTCAGTTTCCCCTATGTATAAAAGGAATAATGCTTCTGACAGGATCTAGATCCCAGAACAAGTATAATTTGGTGAGCACTGATAGAAACTGAGGGTTCTGAAATATGGTGAACTAAGTGACAGCACAGGTGTCCCTAAGGAGTCAGGAAGCTGAACCTCAGGAAACGGCTTAAGAGTGGGGTGGGTCAGCTGGGACTGAGACAGAGAAGTAGACGACAGAAACTGGGACCAAAGGTTGAGAAGAGGGATATTGAAAAGAACTTGAGGGAGGCTAGTAAAAAGATGAGACCATGGAAAATTCTTAAAAGGATTTCCAGAGGGGCCAGGTGGCTGATTTGTTTGCAGAATGATAACTATCCAATAGAAGAGGCCTAGGGGAATTAAATGGGGGAGGGAGAGGAGGGAAGAATTATCCCCAAAGTCAAATGTAGAGCCCTTGGGCATGGTGCAGATGGTTCTACCATGGCCTATGACAGGAGGCATTACAGAGACCACAGCTCTTACCTATTCTGACCCGTATCTTGTCTCTGCTACTATCCATTGCCATTCAGGTACTGAAAGGGGTGTGGATGCAACTGAAGAAGGATCTATTTCTTTACAAAAAAAAGAATTCTTTAACTTGCCCTCGCCCCATTCACCCTTCTCTTCACCACCATGCCCCACTCTATCCTCCCTACAACAGTTCTGTGGGGAAGTAGTCCAGAGAAATTCAGAAACTTAAAGTCATAGTGGAATGCAGTTTGGAACTCAAAGCCTTATCTTTCCTCATATTTCACACACTGTATGTCTAGCTGTTTCCTTATCTATTCATTCCCCATCTTCCCCAGAAAGCCACACCTCAGGTAATTCTTTATTGAGATCCAGAATTATGAGAAACCCTGCAGTGAAGATCTATGGTGGGGATGCTCAAAGGAGGTATTAACTTGTCTCTTTGGCTTTCTATAGATCAACTATCAGGATTTCATAAGCTTGTTCTTAAAGAGGATCATTTTCAACCCCATCTAAGGTATCTTCATCTAGAAAATTAGATTGTTGGATTGAATTACCTCAAAGGACCCTTCAATCTTGAACTCCTAATGATCCTAGTGTGGAAAAGATACAGAGATGTTAGGATATTTCTCAAGGGGGGTGGGGCAAATGTTATAGAGATACCTGGAAAGATATAGCTTGGGGAAAAGAGTATCCTCAGAGCAGTAAAGCTATGGGTCAAATGTTAAATGTCATAGGTCAGATAAGTTAACTGTCAAAGCCTGAGAGTCTCCACAATATTTTTCAAAAGTAAAAGCAAACTATCTGAGAAACTCCAAAAGCCTTTCTATAGAATTCAAGGGGGTGGGGGTGGTAAGAGCAGTGTGTGCGTTACAATTATTCTGATTCTGAATCTTTTGTGTTCACAGAGATCATTTCACCTTCACCAACATATGACTTTCTTTTTAGAATTATATCGCTCTAGAGCTGAAAGGATAGAAATTATTTAGTCCAAACTTGTCTAACCGAAGAAGATAAAGTAGTTTCAGCCAATCAGTATCACTAGGTTGATTAGAGACAGAATTGTTTTTAACAGTCTCTCATTTGAGTTCTGAATAGACCCATCCCAGTTCCACTTTAAAGAAAGGAATGTGGAATTACTCATAGAAAAGTATCTTCTATCAAAACCAGGACCTGATTGGGCTTCTGTGTCCATTTCCATTATGAAGGATTCCATAAGGAATTCTTGGGAAGCTTAGAGATTCTAGGAAAAGCTCATTCCTTCCTAAATATCAATCCTCTTTCACACATGTGAGGTTTGCCCTTAACATATTTGGCTTGGGTTCTAGTTCAGGTTCTACTATTTTTTGTATGATCTCTGGCAACCGCTCTGGGTCCTTTTAATTATCTGTAAAATGAGGACATTGGACTAGATGATCTCCGAGATCAAGTCCATTTCTATACTCCTGTGATTCATGTCCTGGCTCACCTACCCACAGATGAGTCAAACTACTCCATGGTGTCAGCCACAACGAGGCTCGTTGTGGCTGACATTGCTCAAGACAGCCTTTTTCAGAGTCCCAACCCTTCTGATGAGCAAGATTTGAGGTGGGATCCTGAACACTGATGCTTTTCTCTTGTTCCAGAGTCTTTTGTCCCTTTATAAAATAGCTATTTTCTAACACATAGTTTGTGGAAGAAGGCAGGGTCTGGAATAATTCAATGATGTTGGAAAAGAGGCTCTAGTACTTTGTCCTATAGGAAATGTTGCTTCAGTGTATACAAACAAAGTGCTGGCATCCAGAAGCAGTTCTTACTTGTAACAACTTTCTATAGGGGTCCTTAACCTGGGATCTGTGAACTTGTTTAGATGGATAGACAGACAGATAGACAGATAGCTGCATTTCATTACTATTGATTTCTTCTATAGTCCTATATACTTTATTTTATTCATTTAAAAAATAACTCTGAAAAGAAATTCATATCCTTCACAGATTGCCAGAGGTCCAAAACACAAAAGCAATTAAGAACTCTTGTTGTAGATGGTCGCTTGGCCCTGACTATGGCTATCCTACTACCAGACAGGCTCTTTCCTGTCTGAGGGACACCCCTGATTTGGGGTTTTCAGTACTTTTCCTCTCCATCTCCTTTCCCTCCCTAGTGGCTTCTCCATTCTTACACAGGGGCTAATGACAAAGGGAATGAACCAGAGCCCTCTTCTACTCCCATAACCCATCGTTGAATTACTGTTGGATGCTTAGGTCACTTAGCTTTTCCAATGCCTTAGTTTCTTAGCAAAATGGACTTAATGATATCTACCCTCTATTAGAGATGGTGACTGAATGGATGGAATACTATGTATGAGAAGGGCTTTGAGATCCTAAGGAATAATAATTTTCTATCCCATTCTTAACAAGTAAGATATTAACTCCTCCTTGGCCATCATTATTTTCTCAGAAGCATTTTCTCTGTCTAGAGTTCTCTATAGTTGTAGTTGTTTGATTTAGCTTTATTATCTCATTCAATGGTATAAGATATTCCTTCCCTATGTGACTCAAGCAATAGTATAGGCATAGTTGAAAAAATAAAATTAGAATGGAAGTATGGAGACTCAGATTCCAGTCTCAACTATGTCAATAACTTCCTATGTCACCTCAAACAAATCACTTCTCTGGACTTCTGTTGCTTCATTGTTATAAATAATATATAATATGAAATAATAAATAATAATATGTAATTAAATAACATAAATAAGTCAGATTTTATTATCTGAGAGCCACACCTATTCCTTCCTCCCTATTCTCCTTCTAGCCTCCCTCAAATTGTATATGATAAAGACTCTTCTCCCATAGCCCACTGACTCATTTCAACCCCTTTTATCTTGTTATCTTTTTTTTCTTTCTTAAGAAGGCCAATGAAAACACTTGACTGATGGGTCAGTCTCTAGTCTTTCCTTCCTCTTGGATAAAGCTATAATCTTTGATCAGGCATAGAGAAGAGATTCACTAAAGTCTTGAATAATGTTCTAGCCAAGTTCAGCTTCTTTGACCTTTTTGGGTCAAAGTCTTTCTGGATTATAGATATCCTATAAAAATGCCTGAATAGATTAAGCACTGGGGGAGATCCTGGTTTAGTAAAGCAAACTATTTTACACAGGGTACCTCACATCCAAATGCCTTCCTTTCTTCTTTTGGATGAGATGGTGTTTGCCCTTTGTCCTTCCATTTGTAGTTTTAGGATAAGCTCAACAGTTCTTTTCCAAACCCCTTTTTTTATATGGAACTCAGCAGAGTTGTGCCACATTCTGAGAAAGGGTAACCCTTGGCCATAATCTCTTGGCTTTTCAGAGCTGGAGTCACCCTTTACCCCAGGGATTCACAACCTTGCACTCAGAATACTAAGCTCTGTTATAAGCATGGGAGAATAATATTTAGTTCCAAAACAAGGATATGACAACTTAGGAACTCACTATGGACCACACAGTCAGGAGCATTGTCAGTGTTGGGTTTTGACTTTCAGTAGGTGAAGGTGAATCTGGGAAGCTGATTCAATAGAACATCGAATCACTACACCATTTCTCCAAAGGTAGAAATCATTAATTAGGTATATGTGTTGGTGGATTTTTAAACCACTTCTGGAGGAGTTGGGGCTACATAGATTTCAGAACTATTTTGCTAGAGAGGTCACTGTACAATCTGAGAAGAACTGTCAGGTCCTTTCCCCACCTTCCCACCCCCTCCATTCTCCAGAGAGCAGTAATACTTACTTTCAGCCCTAATAACACCTGAATCGGATTTATAGGACATCTTTCTTCCCAAGAGCTCAAAGCTCTTTCACATATATTATTTCTGTTTCTTCAGATTGTCCCCATGAAGCATCATGGAACAGCTTTTTTTTTCTTGTTTTAATGAAAAAAAATTGAAGCATAAAGGTATGAAGTGGCTTGTCGAGGTCACAATTTGTGAGTACAACAAAGCCAAGACTAGAAGCTGAGTGCTTCCCCCTGTTAGATCCACCAGACCATGATGGATTGAAAGGGGAAATAATGATAATTAGTAAATAACAGAGCTCCTTACCATTACAAAATACCTTCCATGCAATCTTTCATTGGATTCTCACAGCAAATCCCCCTATAGGGAAACATTCCCTGCTTTACAGGTGAGGAAACTGAGGCTACAAGAGAATACAATCCTTGCTCCAGGTCACATACTCAGCTAGTAAGTAGTACAGATGGGACTTGAAATATAAATCTCCTGATTTTGAGGCTAGTGCTTTTTCCATTGCTGTAAATACCTCCTCTGCCTGTGTGTGTGCCCATGGTGAGTGCCTAGGTTGCTATCCTTATTTTGGGACCAAAGTGGTATTGTTGCCCTATCCCCTTCTCTGGTACACCTTACTGATAATCCCTGGTCTAATTGCCCAAGTCCCAAAGAGGCCAGGGAGCATGACCAGGGCTTCCCCATTCCCAGAGTATATCATAATTCAGTTGAGCTCCCAACAAAAGGCACTGTGAGGAAGGAATGCTGAATTCATGCCAGAGCTAAAAATGAAAAACAGAAACTAAAGGAAGCCACAAAGGGCTTCTGTTGTCATCAGTAAATGACAAAATGCTGAACATCTTTGATCAGTATCATCTTGAATCTAAAACACCTAGAAATGCACGTGGATGCATAGTTTGTGTAGAGGGGTATGTAAATGGAATTTCTTACAACCCATCACTCACCCTTTTTTTCTTTCTTTTTTCTTTATTTAGTGTTTTCTAGGGGAGAGGCACCTGACTTGGGAAGTTACCCTAAGGTTAATTTCCATAAAATTAACTGTCCACTCAGCCTCTGGTCTGGGGTTGACTTTCATCTCTCCTATCCATACTTCTGTCCAAGTCTATGTGCCTGTGCCTGGATGGCTTAGAAACACAAGGCAATGTTTTGGCTAAGTCTATGTCATAGGGATACAAAACTAAAGAGATCTCTGGGGGACTGACTGACTGACTGACTGCTCATGGAAGTATCAGAAGAAAAACCCTGGGAGGTCTCTAATGCAAAGAGCTCTGGATTTCCAGGGTTCATAGCCTTTAGTTCATGTACAGCACCCCCTCCCCAGCTGTCCTCTTCTTCCTCTTCTTCCTCTGCCTCCTCCCCCTCCTCACTTCAGTATGCAGCAGGCAGGCCCTGGGCCCTAGCTGCACCACTGTGCTGTTGCCAGGGGAGCCGTTAGGCAGATCTGAGCTATGCAGGGAAAAGACCCAGCCTGTCAAAGTGTCTGAGATGAACCATAGCCCAGTCCCCCTGCAGCTGGGCTCAGACACGTCTCGGCTCTTGTTCTGAGCCTGGGAATGGCAAAGCCCAGTGAGGTTCAAGGGCAAACTCGCTATTCATTAGTCAGGGGTCCTTGACGTCCTGTCTCTCCTGTATTTTTTTTTCTTTCTCTCCCCCTTGTGACACATTCCTGGGTGCCTTTGGTGAAAGCTGCCCACCCCCTCTCCACATCCCTCTGCATAAACTCCCCCCCACACCCTCCTAAGGAGACAAGGCAGGCAGGAGACAATGGCCGCAGGGAATTATTCAAGCAAGAGACCCAGCCAGGCTGACCACTGTCTCCCTCAGATCCCAAGACCTCTTCAGGCCCTTGATTGACTCCAGCCCTCAGGATATCATCTTCTCAGGGCACCCCAGTGCCCTCTGCCTGCAGAGACCCTAGAAAAGAAACTCCCATGGACACTATCCCTGGAGAGTCACCTAGCCTCAAAGCCACTCCAGGAAGACTACTTTTTGAAAGATGTGATAATTTCCTGGGAGGTCTTTGTGTCTTCCTTAAATATCCATCCTTGTCACTACCATTTATCTAGGATGATATGCCTTTGAAGGTGTGCTAACTCACTTCATCCAGCATCATAACTCAGTGCACCCAAATATTCTCTGGTGATCATTTATTCAATAAAAAAATTTATTGTTCAGACTACTCAAAATGATGGATAAAATACCTCCTCCACTAAAGTCTTCCACAATGCCTCATGGC
The DNA here is from genome assembly GCA_011680675.1 of Gymnobelideus leadbeateri. NCBI lineage: Eukaryota > Metazoa > Chordata > Mammalia > Diprotodontia > Petauridae > Gymnobelideus > Gymnobelideus leadbeateri. The sequence continues at coordinate 82,069 of WOXC01006299.1, forward strand.
AGCATGAAGATGACCCTATATTCTCCAAGGCCATACCAGTGGAAGATGAGTAATGACAAATTCCACCAAATGACTGTGGGTCTCTGTCCAAGATCAACCAGAGTTCCAGGGGGGTCATCACCAGAAGGATAGCTATGGATGATTTTTTTTTGGAGGAAGCTAGGTGGCACAGTGGATAGAATGCTGAACTTGGAGTCACACAGACTTAAGTTCAATATACTAGTTTTGTGACTCCAGGCAAGTCATTTGAGCACTTTCAGTCTCAGTTTCCTTATCTGTAAAATGGGGATAAAAATAGCACCTGCCTTACTGGGTGTTGTAAGAATCAGATGAGATGATAATATATGTAAAGTGCTTTGCAAACCTTGAAGAAGTATATAAATGCTAGCTATTATTATTATTATTCCTGGAGGGATCCATAGCAACTCATAAAACTATCTTAGAAAGCACAGGGGGCTTGTGATCTGCATTGGTGGAGTGAGTATTCGTACCTACCAACTTGTACCTTTTAAAGTATTGTATAATAATTGAAATGCCCATGCTAGCCTTTGTGGTGTGGGGCAGAGACATAGTAAAGGTAAGCAAGGTGGGGAGCAATGTTCTCAAGTTTATAATAATGGTATGAGTAGACTCCGGGTACCTGTGGAAGCAATTCGGCATTTACTTAGAGTCTGTGGAGCAAACTGCATTTTGAATTTTCTGTAGGTACTTATGGGCTGAGTATGCGATATAGAGACCACAGGAAATTCCATAGTGAGGGGGCATTCTAAGAATTGACTTGACAGAATTTCCACTTCGATAGGTCCAAGTTTTCTAGGTTCTTTGAGTTTTTTCTTTCCTATTAGACATTTATCTGGGGAGATCCCATTCCTCGTATGGGGCCCTCAGTGTCCAAATGAAGCCCCATCACCTTGTAGGGGAATGTTATCATACTCTGGGTTTAGATAGGTAGGAGAATTCTGCTCCTATTGCCAACAGCACATATATTACTTTAAAGCCTCCACTCCCTCCGCCCCAATTGAGGTGTCATTGTTGGGTGGGGAGGCAGGGATGTGTGTGAGAGCACAGCTTTGGGGCCGAATTCGAGGCCAAGGAGGGAGCTGTGAAAGCCGCGTATTTGCATAACCAGCATGTGTCTGAACAGAGAAAAAGAGAGATATCAGAGAATTCAAAGGGGACTGTCTAGGAGAAAGGGTGGAAAGGAAAGGAGGGGAGAACGAACGCGGCCACGCATGGCCCTGTAACACCCCAGAGGGATTAAATTGTCCAGAAAGCTGCTCCCGGGGCCTGGCGTTGTGTTGGGATGCTCGGCGTGGTGAGAAGGGCACGACTTAGCCACTCCCCCCCCCCCCCCCGCCACAGGGCATGAATAGGCGCAGGGCGCGGGCGGGCAGAGCTCTCTATTAGACTGGATCTCCACCCCAGGTGATCGCCAGTCTGGCCGCAGCTGGACCCTCGGGCAGTGCGCTGTGGTGCCAGATTCCAGGCCCGGGCTCGCTCAGTCTGCATCAGAGAAAGACTAGGGGAGAAGAAAGGTGGAGGAGCTGGGAGCTAGGTGCGCAGTCTCACCTAACCCTGGTACCTCAGGAAACCGCCAGGGGGGAGTCGCGAGGAGGTGTTGCCCCTAACCTTTGGAACCCAGATAACTGGGCTAGTGATGTTTGTAAAGCAGAGACTTAGCGGTTAAAATTGAAAGAAAGGTTAGCTATCAGCCCATCCAACCTCTTCATTTTACAGCTGAGGAAACTGAGGTTTCAGAGATTCCAGAAGATCCCATCCAGGAAAGCAATTTGATGTAGAGTAACTGAGACCTGAGTCCTTCCAATTGTTACTGCCCAAGTAAGTTACCTAGGTTGTAAACTGCTTAAAAGGAGGCTCCTTAACCCAGCTAAACTTTGGATCTCCTTCAGTGTCTAAACACAGTCCTTTGCTTTGCACTAAGACACAGAATTAAAACTGGGGGTGGGGCATATTATATTGTACTTAATCTACTGAAATTCAGTTTCCTCAGCTGCAGAGTAAGAGAGTGGGATTGGGTGAGCTATAATGTCTCTTCATGTTCTAAAACTATGACTCTGACAAGGACTCAAGTCTAGACCAGCGCTGCTTGTACTACTGGGTATCTACTACTACTTTAGTGGGCATCTTAACCTACATTTTTTTTTGGTCATCTGAGAAAATGTCCAAGGGCAGTGGGAATGAGGAAATGGAGAAAACAAGAAATTACAGTAAAGTACTCCAGTTCTAGCTCTTGTCCAGCAGAGGTATTCCTCCTCCCTGTCAGTCCTTGGAAGGGAATGATGTAACTTCCATAATCCAAAGGAACACTAGCATGGAGTATGAGGGGGACAGGTAGGAAAACCTATGATCTACTCCCAGTTCTGCAATTAACTAGCTACATGACTTGGATAAGTCATGTAACCTCTCTAAGCCTGTTCTCTCATCTGCAAAATTAGGGAGTTGATTGAATGAACTCTTTGAGATGGTCATTCAGGCCCTTTCCAGCTTTATGAGTCTGATAATTTAGAATAATGGAGTTCAGGAATTGAAAAAACCTGAGAGATTGTCCAACACACTCATTTTATATATGAGGGAAGTTAGGTACAGAGCTATAAACTAACTTTACCAAGAACACACAGTTAAGAATTGGGACTAGTTCCCAACTCCTAGTCCAAAGTTCTTTTGCAATGCCTCAATTTCTCATCTTTCTGGCATGCACTTGAAGCATTAAACTTCTATCCTTGCCTTTATCATTTGCATTATATATGCTAAGACCCAAAGAAACCAGAATGCTCAGAAAGAGAAGAGAAAGTTTTGATTTGAAATTTAAAAATAAATAGATACCTTTTAGGGGAAAAAAGACACTGTTGACTTCCAAAATATTCAAGAATTAGTTTTTTAAAAGCCACTATAAGAGCCCATTCCAAGGTTCTATTTTACCTCAGACTGCTATGATAGCTTATTAACATCAATTTTTTTTCTTCCTTATACCTTTCCCCACACTGGAAAAAACTCCAAACCCTTGCAACAAATAAACATAATCAAGCAAAGCTGTTCCCTTATTTGCCATGTCCAAAAATGTGTATTTAGTTTTGCATATTAGTTCATCACCTCTGTCAGAATGACAAAGTGGGTTAGTCATGACAATAGATGGACAGTACAAGTGCTATGTTGATATCCTTAAAAAGTTAAAAGAATCAGAGGAAAATCCCCCAGTACATTAGATGGATTCCCTAAAGAGAATTTTTGGAAAATTATATTAGTCCACCTCACATTTAATTTAATTATATATAGTAAGTCTTCAATGAGCACTGGTGGGAGGTGATTAAAAAGAAAGCTTGAGACTGATTCCCTGGCTGAATCATTTGAAGTCTTTTATAGGAAGACAATCCAGTGGAGCAGAAAGAGTGCTGGCTTTGGAGTCCAAGCACCTGGGTTAAATTCCTGACCACTTATGTAATCTGTGTGACACTTATCCTCTCTGGCCCTCAGTTTCCTCAGCTCTAAATTGATAGAACAGAACTAGATCTAGACGACCTCAGAGCTCCCTTCCAGCTCTAAATCTAGGTGAGCATTAAGTCTGGTGAGCATTTTTTTTTTTAATTTAGGAGGGTGTACAGTCAGTCGCTAAATTGAATCTAATCCAAATGCTAAAGGATTATGATTCCAGACAGCACTACTATGAATAAGTAGGAAGAGACTAGAAGATGTTGACTAGAATTATGAGAAGGTACCATGAAGGAAATAGAACTTGAGATGATCCCTGAAGGATAGGTAGAGAAAAACTAGTAGTGGTGGAAGTGAGGATAGAATTCTAGGTCAGTAAATTGAATGAGAAAAGATCGGGAGATGAATATTCATAGTGTTCTGGTGTCAGTGAAGAGACCAACCTGATAGAAAAGAGTAAATGTGGATAAGTATTGAGAGAGACAGATAAATAGTTAAGATGGGACCAAGTTGTACAGGACTTTGCCAAGGTGAGTAGTTTGGATTTGACCTCATAGGTTTTGGGGAAGTTCTGAGAACGCATAAACATCTATCTGTGTTATTTCTTCCCCCATGTAGGGAAGAAGTTTGGTTAGCCCAGGCAAGGAGGTACACAACATTTCTCATCAGACCAATGACTCATAAAAACACACTGTTTAACACATATTTTTCACATACATACACACAACTAAATTAGCAGCAAAGTCCTGTGAAGATACAAGGTGAGATCCAGCTAAAAACTCCTGACTTTCCCAGGGTGATGGATCACCCATCCCAATGGAAAAAAATCTGCTCTAAAGTTGTGTTATTTTCACTATAGCTTTGACTTTCTCACTAATAAATTAAACTTCTCCAAGCTAAAGTTCAGTGTTCTACCCTGCTCTCTGTTAATTATTCCTGCACTCTCAAACTTCTGAAACTATATTAGATGTCCTGACACTAGCCCTATCTTCCTTCCCCCATCACTCTCCAATTCAAGTGAATTTTGCATATGGTATAAAGGGTAGAAAGAATCTTAAATTGTAAAAATAATCTGACCAGTAGATTCACTGGTTAGCTTTAAACTTGTTGGTCTAATTTACCTAGTTACCTGATGGTTCTTATCTATATAGGTTGCCTGACACATCATAAAGTATGGCACCACCTCAAGTATGGATCTATACCAATTTCCAGCCAAAATGGCCGGTTTTTTCCCCTTCAAATACTTCACTGACTCTCAATCTGAATTTATCTTATTGATATTTTTACCATCTTCTCCCTGGTCTTACCCAGTCAGACTGCCACTCAAATACCAACCTGGTCCTTGGTACACCTCCACCTCACTGCTACCCCCTCAGTGCACACTCTTATAAATCACTAACTTATACTTAAACTATGTGTCACTCAGTGATTAATATACCTATCCTCTTACCACGTTCACTAAGAATCCCATTTCTTCTGGGATTCTTGATGCTAAACTGAAGTGGAGGTCAGAGTTTCATAAAGAAGAATCTATATAGGGGTGGAGGTTACCCATGTGGTTAATGTAACTCACTTGAACCTTCTTCACAGATTCCTGAAGAGCCAAGTCCCCAGATGTGGGACAAAAGACTGGCCTTTGCTGAGCAGTTGATACCGGGAAGAAGAGGAGACCCTGGTCATAATCCCCAGTGGAGCTACACAAGTGCACTTTCTGAAGATGCACAGCAAATGGAAGCCAGTGGAGGGTTTGCCAGAAGATGAAAATAAGGAAGTGCTGATAAGGGCCTGGAGGAGCCCCTCAAAGAGAGGTCAAGTTGACATAGAAATGCCAGTGAAGTTTGGATAAGAGCTGAGACCTCAGACCTGGTTTGGGACATTGGGGACCCTGTGTAGAAACTATTCTCTTATCACCTTTGAGACACTCCTAGAACTTGGAGTGAACTGTCTTACACATTTGCCTAGGTAGGGAAAAGGATGCAGTCAGAATACTTTTCTACTGTCACTCTAGTTTTGCTTCTTCCAATACCTCTTTCTACTCCCTCCCATCGTCCTTCAATTACATCCTCTGATTTAAATAAACATTTATTTGCCAAGTAAATGCTCCTGGTGTTTCTGGTCAGCTCTGCTGAAAAGGGATAAGTACTGACTTGAGCAAGAAATGGGAAATTGGTTACTAGTAGGGGAAGCATAACTAAAATGTCTACAATAGAAATTTGAAAGATTTAACGGGGAATAAGAAGAGGTGGGAGGAGGTGGTATAAGGCCACCCCAGATGTTATCATGAATCTCTCTGAGCCCTGGGAGGAGTGCTGTGATGAACCATTGGCTTTCAGCTACCCATAGAAAGAAAAGGAAGGAAAGATCCAATAAAGTACTGAGAAAATAATGTTTTTATTTTATAGGCCTCAGGGGCAGAATGATCCAAGGGGTGCAGACAGGGGAGGGTTGGGTTGGAGGGGCATCATACATGCTTCCAGATGAGACCACCTGGGATGGAGGCTGTTACATGTTTTTCCTATAAAAGGGCTCTTTGACCCCCCTCCTTCATAAAGCACCCCTCTCGTGCTGCTCCCAGACAAGGAGGAAGGTCAAAGGATAAAGATTTGAGTCCTGGAAAATACTCAAACCACGTCTGCTCCCCTAACTAGGCCTCCTGCTCCCTAGAGTTTGGAGAGTGGGGAGAATCTGTGGAGTTTTATTCTCTGTAGGATGGATGGGTGGCGGTGGATAGAGGACAAAGTGAGGTACAGAAGGACTGAAAATAGAAAAAACTGGCAAAATAAAAAGTGCCCACTTCTGCCACCGGCTCCCAGAGCCTGTTTCGACAGCTCTTAGCCTTCTCTGTAGTCCGGACAGCGTAGGAACGGGGAACGCTGGAACCCTAGGCATTGTCCCAGAACTGGTACCCTGGGCTGGTAAAGTGTCATTCAAGGGAGCTGGGGACCGAGGGAAGGGAGACACTAAGGGAAAACTAGACTAGAAGCCTTGGCTCCAGAGGCCGGGGAGCAAGTCTAGAGGTAAACCCTACCAGGCCCAGTCAGCCTCAGGGAGCTTTCCCCCACCCTTCCCCCAACACACCCGCCTGCAGGGCCCAGGGCTCGGGCTCCAGACCCCGAGCCAGCCAGGCCCCATCTCCCAGGAAGAAAGAGACAGAAACTCCGGCGGGAGAGGGATTGGGGGTGGGGGCGGGTAGCACAAAGGGGTTTTTATTCAAATTTGTTTAGAGTTTCGTGGATTTGCATGAAAAATGTGTGAGAAAAGCCAGCTCCAGTGACCTCATCTGCACCTGCCATTAACGTTCAATTAGCGGCTGAATAGCGTCGAGCCAGGCGCAGACGCGACGTGCGGAGAATCTGGCCCCGAGCGGGCCTAGGCAGAAGCCGGTGCACCCGGAGGGGCGGTCGGTCTGCACACTGCCTCCCTGGCCCCTCCCCCCAGCACTACCCATACCCCCGCCCCGCAACTTCCCAATCTCCCCAACAGGCCCAACCTTTCAGCCTAGTTACCAACCCCGACAGTCTCCTCCCCATCTAATTGCCAAAGCCTTCAACCCAATTCTTAACCCTCTTCAAAGCGCACCACACACACACACACACACACACACACACACACACACACACACACACCACACCCCATCACAGAGATGGTATAATGACCTCCGTAAACCCCGGGCTCTATGTCTGGAGGTGAGTGGAGAGGTGAGGGGAAGGAGTTGGATAGTAAAAAGGGGAAACCCTGAACTCCTGATAGTGGCCAAGGAAGGACCCAATGAACCCAAGTGCCGCTTTGAGATCCTCAATATCCACTGGGAAGGGGAGGGGCAGAGTCTTCGTCCAGCCCTGAATCAAGTCCCCCTTGGAGAGAGATTTGGGACCCACAGCTCCTAGCCCTAGTCCTCAGGAGCCAGTCAACCCCTCGCCTCCTCCCGGACAAAATGTCAAGTACAAGTTCAAGTTCAGGGCCGTGCCCCCGGGGGCGCAACTCTTTCCCGTCACCGCCTTTTGTTCTTGCTCTGACAATCGTTCTTTATTCCCCCTCCGGGGCCGGGCCCGGCTTCTAGCTGCCGCCGGCAAACTCTCCCTGCCCCATTGGGGCCAGCCGAGAGCCGTTCTTGCAGTCTGGGTTCCTCCTCAGTCGCAGGGGAACTAAGTCTTTGGGGGACTAGGAGTGGCTATCAGAAGCCTTTGGGAGAGTTTTACTCTCCTTCCCTTTTCCTCTTTCCAGTTCAATTCGGGGCAAACTTTCTGTTCAATCTTCGAGTTGCTTCCACCAATCTTGGCCGCTTGAATTCGTTCTCAGGTAAGTTCAGTTTTCAGTGAATTCTAGTTTATAGGATTCTTTCTCACCTCTTCTCCCTCATCGACACATGGAGTCTAGGATTTCTTCCTTGGAGGGGGTATCGCGGTGGCGTGTGTGTGTGTGTGTGTGTGTGTGTGTGTGTGTGTGTGTGTGTGTGTTGGGAAGAGGATTCTTTTAAAAGGGGTTATGTCTTCTACTCTCCCAGAGGCTGCCACCTCCCTTTGGGGTTTACAGGTACGACTGAGTCTTGGAGGAGACTCACCTGATAAAACCAACCACCCGGGAGGAGGGACAAGGAATGGTCAGATAATCGGAGCCCTAATCCAGATGTCTAGGGACTCGGGATAATGGGGGGGGGGCGGTGGGCGGGGGAGACACTTTTCCATGTCTTCATCTATTCTTTCTCCTCCCTTGCAACCCCTTTCATTCACTGTCTCTCTTCTTCTCACTAGCTTCCCACTCCAGGTTACTTTCTAGGAAACTTTCTTGGGGTCACAGACCCTGAGGAAGCTCTAAGGAACTGCAGCCATGTGGGACTGGGATTGGCTGACTGAAGGCCTACTCAATCTGAACCTGAAGGTTGTTGGTGGAGGGGGAGTGAGCTGAAGCCTCTTAACAATTTGGTGCCCTTTTATCCACAGCCCAATGTGGGTCGTGGGGAAGGAAGGGCGAATGTTTAACCTAACAAGCCAGGGCCAAGGTGGCTGTATGATTGGTGTGGTGGAGTGATTAGAAACTTAGCTTGGCTCAACAATCTAGGGAGGGTATGATCTTATAGAGGAAAATGTCATTCAATTCAGAGTCAGTTCTGAGAAGAGTAAGTGGAGGGAGGATCATTTGCCTACAGTATGAAGACTTGGCACAACAGAAGCCCAAAGTTCAAGAATCTAGCAGCTAAGGTCCCTTTTACCTCCCTGGGACTCAGTTTCCTCATCTGGAAAATGAGGGCGTTTTTCTAGTGCCTGTTGGAAGTCCTTTCCAGTTCTTATAGTCCTGTGAATCTCCTTCTTGTCCCTGCCTACCCCATAGACATTTAAGAATCATAATAAATTGTGGGATTAGGTTTTATAGAATCTTAGTCTACCCACCCCCCTCTCCTCCCAACCAACCTAAGTCTTTGGAGAATAAAGCCCCTTGGAGAAGTAGGATTTATTTAAGCTAGGCTTCAGAAGATTTCCAAGTACATTCCACAGCTCAAATCATTTATCACTAGGGATCATTTAGAGCTGAGGATGTGCCCTACCTGACTAGGGGCAAAGATAACTGAATACATTTCCTGGGTAGGATAGTGCCTAAAGCTCTAGGATTTTATATCATGCTGTGATTTAGTTTTGGAGGGTCAGTGCTGAGCACTGAATTTTGGAGTCAGCAAACCTTGATCTTAATCCTAGTTTTGTCACGAGCCAGCTGTGTGAGTTTGGGGGTGTTACAAACTTTTTTGGCCTCCATTTTCTTCTCTGTACAACAAGAGGTTAAATCTTTGTTTATCTTCTAGCTGCAAAGTTGTATGATTCTAGCTCCATCTCCTCCTTTGTCTCTACCAACATTTAATATTCCAAAGACCAGAATCTTGTGGTGTAAATAACCAAAAGGTGCAATATATGAGAAAGCAATACACCCCATAAGCTCCCTCCCCTTATTTTTCAGGGTTAAATGAAGTCTATCCAACCAGGCAAACAATTATTAATTGAGATCTACTTAGGTTTTTCTCATCGAGAATACTCTTACCAGTAGGAGTCTCTTAGTGAACATCGGCTACTCCAAGGTTTAAAATACAACGGATGACTTCAAAATATGGTATGAAAATATTTTATCCCTTTAACAGAGATCCAGTCTGTTTTGGAGGCAGAGATTTAAAGTTGGAAGTGACCTCAAAGTTCATCTAACATAATGCCCTTATTTTATAGATGAGGAAAATGATACCAAGAAAAGTAAAGTGACTTGATCAAGGTCATACAGCTAGGAATTTCAAGAGTCAAGATCAGAACCCAGGTCCTCTGACTCCAAATCCAGTGTTCTTGCCATTATACCATACAGCTTCCCTTTCTTGTGGTCTATAAGGTTGGATATCAAAACTTGGACCTTGTTTTTTCTTGGTGGGCACCAAGACAAGGTTGGGAAAAGAGCCTGAGGGTGATAGAAAATATGGGCTTGTTAGACTTGACTTACTTGCATCAAGGACTCTGGAAGTAGTTTGATTCTCTCCTCTATGGGTTGGCATGATTTCCTTCTCTAGTTAATGATGCAGCTGGACCTAGTTATTGTATCCTAGGATTTCTAGCTGAAGGGGACATTAGTTGTTAGATTCTTGAACTTCTGTTTGCCCTTGTGTCAAGTTCTCATATTATGGCAAATGACTTCTCATAATTCTCGCTCTGAATAGAATAATTTTTTTCCTCTGTGATGCCTTCCCTAAATTTTCACTGGTTTTGATTAAGTTGAGTTAATTTGCTAAATATTTATCAAGTCCTGATCCTGGGAACTGTGGAAGATTGGGGAAAGAGGGAGAAAGGATGGTATCTGTTCTCAAGGAATTTACAGTGGAGTTGGGAAGACAAGAGTTTAAATAGTTCACAAATATGAAGACAGCTCATAATTTAGTGTTAAAGTTCGTGGTACAATTAATTGTAAATGTTTTACTTAGTAGGGATGCAGAGAAAAGACAGATTGTGGGTGCAGTAGTTAGAAAAGACGTTATGCATGAGGGAGAGTATGACACAAACCTTGAAGGAAGTGTAGGATTTTGATCAGTGGTGAGGAAGGGACCACATTATAGACAGCCAGAGCAGCACAAACAAGAGCAATAATAACCCTACATTTACATCGGACTCCAGGGTTAATGAAGTGCTTTCTTTGTAAGTAGACAGTACAACTTTTAATATCCCTGTTGTACAGATGACCTATGGTAACACAATTAGTAAGTGTTGGAACACAAGCTCAGGTCTTTCTGACACCAAAGCCAGTATAATTTCCATTTCTCCATCCTTCCTCCAGAATTGCATATGCTATGTGTGTGGTAAGTGATATACATTAAGGAGATAGGCCTTCAATGGGTTGAGGTATTGGTAGGTAGGGAAAGGGCAGGGAAAAGGAAAGGAACAATCTTTTATCAAACACTTACTATGTGCTAGGCACTGGGCTAAGCACTTTACAAATATCTCATTTGATCCTCATAGTGACTCTGTGAGGTAGATGCTATTATTATTAGTTCCATTTACAGTTGGGGAAACTGAAGCACAGAGAGGTTGGGTGACTTGTAGGGACATAATTTGGACAGGTAAGGTAAGACAAGGCCAATTGTGGGAAACCACAGTGGAAATTTGACTTGATAGACAATAGAATTATAGAATTGTTTAAGTTGAAAGGGATCTTAGCTCAATACCCTCAAGGGAGAGCCATTCCTAAGTTTCTGAGTCAAGATTTTGAACTTAGGAGATAGAAAAATGATTGATACAAATGGAAGTACTGGGTAAAGATTAGGGAAGACTTCATCATGTTAGAAGATGTGGGAGGGATGGAGTTCTATTGAATCCCAGCATGGGCTTGAAAATTTTGGTCAATCCAATGCACAGTTGGCTTCAAGCTCATTATACTCCTCCAGAATAGCTCATAAACACTGGAATTGAGCCAGACTAAGTACATTTACCTTATATATTTCAGACTGGGTTTGTCTGGACCCTGATGATTACTGGCACTTTATCCTCTCTCCAAATTTTAATCCCTAGGATGGACCAGAATTAGACTGGCCACTGCCTATGAGAAGACAAAAGACAAAGCATGGAGGAAAGAGCCATAAACACTGTTATGTCAATCTACAGATATTTACTGAGTTTCTACTACTTTGTGCTCTGCACTGTGCCTGATGCTATAGGGAAGACAAAGCAGAGCATCAGATATGTTTTCTGCTCTCTCCAATAATAGGCCATGACTTTTCTTATTTGGAAAATGAGATGTCTCTGATTTTTCAAGAAAGTATTCAGAACTCCTAGAATATTACTGTATAAGTAATTACTGTAATACTGTAATAAATGATTACTGTATAAGTCAAGGGTAATGTGGAATACTTGGAAGGGACTTTAAAGATCATTCAGTTCAACCTGCTCATTTAAAAAATGTTGATGGTACAGGCACTAATGTCCTCCATATGTAGATGAGACAACTGAGGCTCAGGGAGGCTAGTGACCTGATCACAGTAACATAGCAAGTTGAATGTCATGACCAGGTCTAGAACTCAGGTCCCCTAATACACAGTACAGTGCTCTTTCTGCCATACTCACTGCTTTATTGCCATAACTAGGCAGTTTGGGTTCCTATTGAGAGATTGTGTAACCCGATAGAAAGAGAGGTAGCTTTTGATACAGAAGGACCTGGATGCAAATCATGCTGCTTACATATACATACCATGTATGTGACCCTGAGCAAATCATTAATTCTCTGTGCTCTAGACAATCTCCTCCGATTATAGGTTTCAGTGAAATTGCCACTAAGCATTGATAGGAGTAGTTTCCTCACCTGGGAATTCCCTAAATCCAATGAACTTCCAAATTTAGTCCCCGTCCAGGTAAGTGGAGCAGTGGATAGATCTTTGAGCCTAGAGTCAGAAAGATATGAACTCAAACATGGCTTCAGACATTTACTAGCCATATGACCCTAGGCAAGTGGCAACCTCTGTCTGCCTCAGTTTCCTCAACTTTAAAATGGTAATGATAATAGCTCTTACCTCTCAGGATTGTTGTAAGGATTAAAGTGAGATCATATTTGTAAAGTGCCTGGCATGTAGTAGGCTCTTAATAATTATTTCTTTCCTTCTTATTCCTACCTATGGTTATTGTCATACACTCCACTTCTGTTGATCTCATCTTTATGGCATCAATCAACTTTTGATAAATTATACAGTAATAATTGTGGATGACATATAACCCTATAAGATTTACACATCATTTTATGTACATTATTTCACCTGAATCTCACAACAATACTGTGAAACAAGTGCTACAGAAATTATCTCCATTTTAGACATTAGAAAACTGAAACTCAGAGAGCTCAAATGAATTGCCCATAGTCACACACTTGGAGCAGTGTCTTCCTGAGTTCAAATCTGGCCTCAGACAGAGGCTACTAGTGTGTGATCCTGGGCAAGTCATTTAACCCTTTCTGCTTCAGTTCTCTTATCTGTAAAATGAGCTGGAGAAGAAATAGCAAACCACTCCAGCATCTTTTCCAAGAAAACTCCAAATGGGATCACTGAAAACAAAATATCACACAGATAAAGTGTCAGAGATACAGCATTTTCATCTTCAGCTCCTCCCAGCTTTTCACTACATCACATTGCTTCTTGATGGCTAAATGATTATGAAATCATAAAAATGAAGACAAATATCAGTCAGATGGGATGGAAATATGATCTGGCTACCACCTTCTGTAACTAAATATAAATATTATGTGGAGTAACAATTCACTCATCTGGAACTAAGTAATCCAGAACACAGCTGGGAATTAAGAAGTAAGCAAAAGGGGCCCGTGAGCAGCCACACAGTCCGCACAAAGTCTATGCATTAAAGCTCATGAACCTTAGTCATAGCATAGCTCCTCAAGCCTCGTTCATAACTTGTTTATTTTTAGTTTACAAATAGGTCCAATTAGCCTGGTTATCTGGTTTCTAAATTTCCAGTAGACTAGGAACATTTAATTAGAATGGGGGAGGATCAGGGTTACTAGAGGAAGAACTAACAGCTGACATCGCGAAAGGAAACGGGGGAGGGGGGCTGTATGGAGGAGAGATAAGAACTAAAGAGGCCCAGCAATCTGGGGCTATTTAATGTTATAGTAAATAGACCAATGCATTTAAATAGCCCCTGAAGACATTCCTATTTCACAGCATAATAAAATAATTGATGTTCCTGGTGATGACCCTAAGTCATCAAGCAAAGAGTAAGTTAGATTCAGTATCTTCTGTTTAAAAAGACAGGGAGATATGCAGTACATTTTAGGAAGATTAAAATCCAAAATAGTTCAATTAAAATTTAAAATTGTGGTGTTTAAAGTGGGGGGAAATCCTCAGCAATTCCGAAAACTCGATGAATCAGAATGATATTCCCTGAGGTTATGGAGAACCAAAGTTCTTGTAATTGCTTCAAACCCTTGACCCTTTCTCCAAAGAAACTAGATAGAAGAGAAGTAAGAATATTAATCAAGATTGAAAAGATGGCCCACAAGTATGAGTGCAGAGTTTCTTCATGTTATTTGGAATAAAAACTCCCATCCCTAATTAGCTTGTGTTTACATAATGCCTTTAATTTTGCAAAGCATTTTCCTACAATAACCCTGTGAGATAGGTAGTACGGCTGTATTATTCCTATTTTACAGATGAGGAAATAAGGGCTCAGGGACGTGGTGACTTGTCAAACATCACTTTGTGAGTGTTAGTGACTATAATTATCAGTCATAATTTGAACTCAGGTTTTTTGACTCCAAGTTCAGAGTTCTTACCACTCTACTACATTGCCTCTCTTGCAATAAGTAGGTCATTACTTTGATAAGGTCTTGGGAAAGTATAACTGTTGAAAGCAATAGTAGTGCGGTCATTAAGATGGGAAGTTCTGGGTCAGGCTTTCTCCCCAAAGCTCTTTAGATGGGATCCAAAGCTGGGTGACACCACTGTCACTATAAGAACCTCAGTTTTCTCATCCATTAAATGGGAAGAAAACTTACTACCAAATTCAGCAGGTCTTGAAGATTTTGTCTCTCCATTTATTTTAAATAAAATCATGTATTTCACAAATAAAATATGTAAAAATCAAATACGGAGTTAGCAGATATCGAGACAGTAGGTAATGGTCTTTAAGTAAGGATGTGAGCTGTGTGGGCAAGGATTGGTGCTAAGCAAAGAATTACCTGAATGGAGTAAATGCAAAAAAGATCCAATGGAGACTCAGAAATGAAAAATCAACAAGAATGTGGTTGTTGTAGATGGTCTAGATGATGTGGGACTTTTTTGATCCAGACCTGTGATTTCACTGCCATAGGGAACTTCCAGAAGGAAAAACCTCTGAGGGGTGACTAGGTGGCACAGTGAATAGAGCACCCCTCTTATAGTCAGGACGACCTGAGTTCAAAGCCGGCCTCAGACACTTAACAAAAAAGTAGCCGTGTGGCCTTGGGCAAGTCACTTAATCCCAATTGCCTCTGATTCCCCCCCCCCATGTAGATCAACAATGTAATTCGCTGTCTTAAAGAGTTGTTGAGGGAGGGGGGAGACATTAAAAAGTTAAATGACTTTCCCTTGGTACCCAGCATGTTTCCGAGGTAGGATTTGAATCCATGCCTTCTTGACTCTGAGGCTGATTCTTTATACATGGCTCTCTTCATCATACACACTCTCCAGTCATAATTATAATTCATAGCCATAGAGTTACCTGAGGTGCAGAGAAGTTACATGAACTTACTCATTGTCATAAAGCTAGTGTCAGAGGCAGGATTTGAAATGAGCTCTTCTAGCACTCGCCACAATGCCATATTACTTCTTTATCTGGTATTATGGTAATATCACTCAAAAAAAAAGAAAAAGAAAGGCATCCTTTCTAGCCTAGTCTGTGAAAGCCCCTCAGGAATGCACATTTCCGCCTCCTTCAGTAATTACCCAAGGAAGGAAATGAGGACAATTATTATAATGATCACTGGATCACTGTTATTAATAACAATGACAATGTCACTGATACTTTGTATTTTCAAAATATATCAAACAAGAACAGTCCTCCCAATGATCATTGAGTGCTTTATCCATGTTGATGTGGTGGCATGTTGGTGGGCTCTGTAGTAGGATAACATCTCCAGACTGTAAATAGATCAATTAGAAGCACATTTCAAAGCCCAGAGAGTCCCAGAGACCCATCCCTTGGGCCTCTGAAAGAGCCCACCAGGTACCTCTGCTGGGGATTCATTATGAACAAAGTGTATTAGCATTAGTACGTAATCTGTGACATCTATTTTGGTTGCATGGAGCCTTTTTAAAATTGCTTTCTGGTTCTCAGTTGTGTTCTGGATTACTGAGTTCCAGATACATCAGATGTTACCACGTATTCTATTTGTTCTTAGCTATGGAAGTTATCTATCTGGGTATCATTCCCATTCTATTCAACTGATGTTTATCTCCATTTTTATGATTTTGTACTCATTTAGACACCAAGAGGCAAGCTGGCAGAATAGAGGGAGTGCTAGAATTGGAGTCAGTAGAGACCTGTATCTGACATTTAGTAGCTGTGTGACCCAGAAAGAGGACTGAGGCATATGCTGATAGGTGATCAGAATCATATTACTCAGAGAAATTGGCAGTCCATTCTCCCTCATCTCTCAAATATGATAATCATCTATTGATTGGGTAAAAGACAATTAGGTGTGAAAAGAGAGAGAAACAGAATGGCTTCTTGGGGCCCAAGAGAGAAGAAAAGGATGATTCAAAGGGAGATTTAGTCTCAAATGAACCTAACAGCCTAATTTATGGGAATGGCAATGCCACTCCCTTTGTTGTCCCTGTATGCTATAGAGCACCTTAAATGTCCTCAACTGATTTCATTCCATTTCCTGAGCAATACCATATGTCACAGGATTGCTCAGGGCACCAACCATAAAGAAGGAAAAAATGAAAGGAAGTTTCCCCCCTCTACAGGGGAGTGGCATGTGGAGAAAATGGAAAAGAAAACAGCAAAATTCACTAGTGAAAGTGAAGGAGAATGGGTGAAGCCAGATAATGCCAGGATCCCAGTAACAAGCCATTTCACAGTATCAAAGTCAGGAGTTTCTTTTTGTCGCAGTGGTTAAACTCATTCCTCAAACAGTGCTAGCAGCTACCAAGAGTTCCATTCCTTTGAACTTGAAACCTAAAACTCCAATGCTGTGTGTTCATATTCAGCCTCCTCCGTTTCCTTCATTTATTGCTTTGGGGAAGTCATATATTCTCCCTATATAAGAACACAAAGGACTTTGCAAACATAGAAGGTACCCAGGGAAGGGAGGAAGAGAGAGCCTTTCCACAGCTAATATATCTGGCACACACCCAATCCCTGAATTTAAGGTTCAGGATGGGAGGAAACATAGACATCGATGGAAATGATCACTAGGGAATGTGGTGACATCTATAAGAAATTATCTTTCCTCCTCCCCTCCCCACCTGAGGGTCATAGAGCATGTCCCACTAGTGAGCCCATGAGATATTTTCCCACAGCCAGCTCCTACCTAAGGTACTGCCTTCAGTAGTACTGTGGATTCCTATCACCTTTTAAGGAAAGGAGTCCCAGGTTCTTTTTATTGCTGGATACAATTCCCTCCTTGACAAGATATTTCTGCTCTGAAAGAAACTGCTTTTTTTCACCCTTGAGAAGAACCTGTTCCTTCAAAAATAGAAAAATACGTTCTTTTTTTTTTTCTCAGATCTTCTTGTCTGGGCCAGGGACAGGAACAGGAACAGGAAGGGCCAGGAGTTAATTGACTTCTTTTCAAAGAGCATGGATGTTTCTCAATGTCCTGATCTGTACAAAACAAGTAACTATCTAGTAAGTGCCCATGATCTGCTTGAGGGGTGTAATGTAGTGAAGAGGGTGAGGGAGGTTCGATGGGAGAGATTTTAGTTCTAGTCCAGTCTTTGTACAAACTTTCTAGATAGTGGGAAATTTCATTTCATTAATCACGAAGCCAAAAGATTAGAAAAATTAACCAGGGGCAGTCCAGAATATGATGAACTCCCACTTTAAGGAATCACCTACTAAACAGCAGACTCAGACTCTACTCCAGGGACCCACAATTCACACCCTATTAAACTATTGGTTAGAGGCCACACAAAGATCAGGTCAAGAGCTCATGAGTTTATAAACCCCAGTCTGGGCTAAACATGCCCTCTTTCAGAGGGGTTTCTCATCTCCCCCAAATCTAATCTAGATGTACTTGCCATGGAGGTCTAGCATTGGCAACTGCCAAACTATGCTTCTCCCTTTATATCTGACACCATCTTGGAGGCTACCCTTTTGTCTTTTTTTCTTAACCTTTTTTTGGGGGGGTCATTTTCTCTTAATCTTATGTTTTCCAAAGCCCTCTTCAGCTTTTTATTGCCAGCTCCCCTGCTTCTTCTGGGTCACTGAAACTCACCGGTCTTGTATCAGGGCAGTTTAGGGGTATGATCTCTGTGCTTTCCAGGCTGACACTTGAGAAAACGGTCCATACCGGCGTGCTAATGGGAGAGATGGTAGAAGGCCTCCCCTGCCCTCCTACCTCTAGAAGCTTCATATTTACAGACAATACCCCCCTCACCCCTTTGTAATTTAAACCATTAGTAGTTTTAATAACCTGGATTTTGAGCCAGGTGGGAGGGGACGTTGAGACCTAGGTGTAATCTATTTGGGGCAGGTAGAAAGGCTTTGCAGCATGTGACTCTCAAAGTAGACTGCTGCTTCGGATATACGGAAAATTGCCTCAGGGGAAAGCGAAAGAAAGTTGACTGCTGAAGCCTTCCCCTGACAGTACTATAAGGCTTGCTTGAGGAAAGGGAACCTTCACCTCTCGGAGCACCCAAGCCTTTTCCTATCAGAGCCTTAAGTTTGGATACCGGACGAGGCATGCCAGAGATATGGACCGGGAGAAGGCGTTTCCTCTCCTTGAGTGGCATCCAATCTCTTGTGGCATGGTCTTGCGCTGGTTGCTGCGGGACAGACTCAAAGTTAAGCACTCGTCCCGCACTACTCTGCCTTCGGGAGGTGCAGGATCAGGCTGTGAGCGCCGTGCCAGCGGAAGAAGTCCGTCCGCGCGCCCGCCCCTGTAGCAGCCACCAGCCTTTCCCTCACTCCCCAACATCCCTTTAACATTTACTCAAGATCAACATGCAAATGAGGCTATTTGCATGACATTAGCATCCTGGAGACTCAGGCTTGGCGAGGGGACCTACCCGGCCCCGGGGTATCCCTGCTGCCAGAGAAAGCGCAAAAGGGTCTTTGCTAGCGCTAAATGGACCTTTCTTTACTTCTCTGTAGGCTTTATTTTTAAAAGTTCCTGACTCAGAGCCCCATACCAAAAAGATAATGACAAGATAATAAAAACAGCAATACTAACTGATAGTTACGTGGTCCTTGAAGTTTGCTATATAACCTAGGACCAAGGAAAAGATGGCGCAAATCATGCTGTTTTCACCCGTCAGAAACCTCTAGGCTGATCACTGGCGCTTCAAACTGAGCGGCTTCTTGACTCCCCAGCCTATGGAACTGATTGTAGCAGGTGTTCCCCAAAGCCACCGCCTAGGGCAGGGTTAGCAGGGGCTTCGGAGCTGGGAACTGACCAGGCTAATGGCTGGCAGTCTCTGCACACTACTGGCCTCAATTTGTCTACCTCGGCTTACTGGCTACTGCCTACAGCGTCCTCTTCCGCTTCCACAGTAAACCTCCCATTCCCTCAATATAAAGGGCACTCATCTCTAGATTCTTCTTTAAATCCGGGCATTTCATATTTGCTCCAAGTTTGCCATATCATTTTCATAATTTATTTCATACCGGTGGTTGCAGGTAAAACTCAATGACGCGCATTAATTTTTGTCATCCTTTCTGTTGAACGTCAGTCTTGTCTGGTATATGAAAAAAGGTCTTGTTCAACAGACATTGGTATGAATTGAAGAAACATTTCCATTGTCCCCCTCCACTAAATTTCTTCCTCTCTTCTCCCATGTCCTCATTTTTTAAAAATCCCCCTCCCATAGAGAATCAGATTTGTTTGGACTCCTAGGCACAACCCTTTGCGGACTGAACAGAGGCATTAATCAGATATATGGTTCCAAGGGATTACAGACAGGGAAATCTGTGGAGATTGGAGTGGGTGGCCAACCAATCAGCCCTGGAGATTAAGGGGATGGAATACTGTTCGTGGCATGGTTCCATCAGAGAATTTTCTGGGCCCGGAAAATCCTTGGTAGGAGACCAAAGTCAAAGAGCTTCTGATCTTGGGAAAAGCCAGGCCTGAAGAGAAAAACCTAGTGTGTCCACATAACATTCGAAACAGAAAAATATGTGAACAAAGCACCGCAATACGGTGTATGCCTAGAACCCTCAATATCCGAAGGGGAACACAGAAATAATTAATTCACCTATACAACTGAACTAGACTCACAGTTTTAGTTCACAAATTAACCCACACTGAAAAAACAATGCAAGATCCTAAAACCAAGAATACAGAATCCACCAGGTAATGCCCATTTACAGAAAAACACCACTCCCTCGTGCCATGTGGTAGGTGGAGAGAGGCTGCAACTAGGGACCCAGGCCAATAGTTTTTTGTCCTACTTTAATACTGAGATCCTGTCAAACTTGGGGTCATTAGACCCTTTGTTTTCCTATAGCTCCGACCTCCCCAAGCACCCAGAAGTCGTTCTGGGAGGCAGACAACGATTTTCTCGTCCTAAAGGCCGGTTTGCCAGTTGAGCCAAAGGAGGTGCCACCAGAGGCTAAGAGACCTCTTAGTCTCTTTCTTCTTGTTCTCGATTTTGTTTATTCCTTTAGCCAATTATTTAGTTAGGAGTGTTTGTCCAAATGCCTGAATCTGAGCTCAAGGGAAGTCCCCCTTTTCTGGCTAAATGGAAGTAGACTAGAAGTGGGTGGGGGGGGGGGGAGGGAAGAGTTCTTGGTAATTAACAGCGAGGTTTTCGTGACCTGGGCCTCTCGGTTAAGTAGGTTTGGACCCTAGCGAAGAACAAAGAGCCGAGGTATCTAAGCGCCTGGAGCCCCCCCAGTGCTCCCTCCCTTCCCTCTCTTTCACACCCCCTCCCGGAGCAGCCTCGGGCTTTGTGCTCTCTCGCTAGCTGCACCTGCCGAGGTTTAAGTACCTTGGCGAGGCGGAGCGGCCCGGCTATTTTAAACGGCATCTCCAAAGTACCTGCTCATGAATAAACACCAGTCCCATTTATCAGGTACTTAGCGCTCATTGTGCGGGGGAAATTGGTGCTTTTCTGAAAGTCTCTTTTCCTCAACCCATCTGCACAATTCTGGTTGGAGAATCTCCCTAACTAGAGTAGTCGCCCCCCCCCCCTCCCCATACATATACACACACTGCTTCAGGAGTAAGATAAACTGGCTTTTCTTTGGGTAAGTGTGTGATTGAGCTACGACAATAGAAGGAGAATAGAAGGGCGCTGGGTCAATAGTTATCGTTTATTTATCAGACAGGACTTAGAAAAACAGAGTAGGTTCAGGAAATCGAAGAGTCCGTTTCATCTTTATCTGCACATTCCCTCTCCTTCTCCTACCCACTCCGATTCAGAGGAACATAGAATCAAGCACATGTATAGAAATACATAAATAGACGCACTGGCACAGTGATTTAGCCCAAGAGGGTCCCGCCACATACTATCTAGGGAGATTCCCCAACCAGGAGCTTTTTAGAAATGGCGATCCACTTCTCCCTGGTGAACCCCATCCTTCTTTCGTCCTACCAGCCCAAATGGCTCTCACTGTTTGCCTTTTCCTTACCTCCACCAACATCGGATTCTCACTCATCCTCATTGACATTTCGAGGCGGGAAACCCTAGATCTCGGGCTCCTATTAGTCAACTTACTGTTCCCATCTAAAGCTCCTCTGACTTTACCCAGATCACTGCAGGATTCAAGGATCAGGTAAAAATCAATTAACAAGAGTCCCTGGGACAAGTCCTGTGCTGGTGGAGGGAAGCTTGGGTTATCTCTGACACCTGGTTGTCCGAATCCCATTTTCCAAGTGAGTGCAATTATTGCTGAAGGAATACAAGCAGAGGATTTATGCAAAGGCACACGGAAAAAAGCAGCCCGGTTGTGGATATAAATACATAGTGATAAACATATATAAATATGTAAATATTCACGAGGGCACATATGTACATAAATGCACAGGCATAGAGAGATCTCTTAACATACTCCTATTTTCCTCCCACCAAGTACACTATGTGGGCGTTATAGATATAGATATATGAATACATTTCATCGGGGCTTTCTTGCTACATGTGTCTAATTCAATAATGAATACAATTGATTTTGTAGAACTATTGGCATTCAAACATATGCAGATGTGTAAATGGAAACCATACTATAAATGTCTGAATTTCTGAAATCAAACATTTAAAAATGTCTTTTATCTCTTGCTTTCTCCCATCTCTTTATTTTGAAAAAGAAACCTATGAGCGACTCCTGAGAGCTAGTTGAACACATCTCCGCTTCACTCCCTCCCCCCTCCCTACCCTCCCAAAAAAAAGTCAGGCTTGATCATCCAGTCTTCTCTCGACGGACCCTACAGAGAGAGAGAGCACAGGGGCTTAGAGGTCTTATGAATTCCTTTTTTTAAAAAATTGTTTTGGGGATCTCGTTATCGAGGGGGTTTATTCTCCTCCCCCCATCCATTGTGTTTTCTCTCGGGATCAAGAAACTTGAGCAGCAACCGGGTCGCTCAAATTCGCAGTCAAATCATTTCCAAAGGACTTAGCAGGATGCCTCTAGGCCACTACATTCGGTCCTGATTCCGCTCAACCTAGAGGAAGGGAGGGGTGAGAACTGGCGGGTTTGTTTGTTTAAAATGAAGGGCCAAGGGCAGTGAAGGGCCACCGACGAGGCGGCGGTGGTGAGTTCAGAGAAGACAAAGCAATAAGAATTGACCCTCTGGTAATAACGGCATGTGGTATAGGAGAATTCCGAGGTCTGCCGATGCTTCCTTGGAGAACCCTCTTGTGACATTGTTAGAGAAAATGTAGAATGCGTACATGAAGGAAACCCATTGAGTCTGGGTTCGAGTCTGAAGTCCCAGGTACTAGGGCTTTCAGACCCTGACCCACAAATTGATATTCCTGAGCACTTACTCAGACCTCCGCCCAACTCTTAAGTTTCTATGTATACAAAAGCCATCACGGCGTTCTTGCAATTTCGATTTAAAACAAAAAAACAAAAAACAAAAAATCAGACTCTGTGCCGTCGTAATTGGCTTAAAATATAGCTCCCCCTTTTCTTATAGGAACAGATCAGAAAAATAATTAATTTCCTCTTTTAGAACAAAGAGATGCTAGGAAGCAGAAATTAGGAATGTTCGTGTGTGACTTCGGCTTTCTGGCAAAGTCAGGGGAGGATGGATGTGTTGATGTGTCACTGACCTACGAGGATACGGCGAATTCATTTGTTTTTATGTAGTTTAAAGAAATAGCTATTGAAATTTAACGTGTCCACGACTTTTATAATATCAAGTTTCACTGGAGTGCGTTTTATTTCCTGAGCCCTATGACCTTTCCAGGTCTTGGATCCTCGGATCCCTCCACACATTCTCTTTTTTCTAGGCAGCAAAAAGTCCTAGCCTTCATCACTCGAAACCTTCCAGTTAGGGAACAATAGAGAGGAGAAACTGTGACCCAGCAGCCCTGGGCAGCTGAGTGGGTGACGGATTGAACGGGAAAAAAATTCCCTGTTGATCACCCTTTGGGAAGCACATTCTCCCCTTTGGCTTCCTTGGCTGGACCATCCCCTCTCTTCAAATCAGCATTTTATGGGTGAGAATCACCACATGCGGGTTGTTTTATATTTCTGGAGAAAATACTAAAATTCATTTTTTTTTCTCTCTGGAATAACTGTAATTAAGTTTATACACACGTTATGTATATAGAGTCACTTATTTGGGAATGTATGTAGCACGTCTTTCCTTGGCTGCTTAGCTCGTGTGTGTGTGTGTGTGTGTGTGTGTGTGTGTGTGTGTGTGTGTGTATCTGTGCTCTCTCACATGCACGCTTCAGATTTCACATTCTGTGGGTGTTGTGTCCGCCCCCCCCTTCGCACAAAACTGTCCTAGCCTTCACATCACGATTTCACTGCGTCTTAGCCAACACCTCGCACCTATTTTTAGTGGTGACTGCTCCTGCTGCAGGCTGTTCCCTTTTCCTGTCTCTGGCTCTAGGCCCTTCTTGAAGGAAAGCCCTAGGGACCCTGTAACTAAGGGCCCAGGACAGCTCTAGGACAAGGTGCCCACTTCCGTACTCTTTGCTTTGCTGCCCCCTTCACTCCCCAGGCCCCACACTTTTGCAGTCCTGAAGCTCATTGTCAGCTTTACCAGAAAAGTTTAAGGGCAAGAAAATATTCCAACTTCAGGAGTACAGCAAAATGGGCTTCCATATGAGGATCCTAATTTTACAGAGGAACTCAAGAAGTTATTCACCCTTTGCTTTTTCTCCACCATTTCCCCAACCATTTTGTCCCAATAATGATTTTCCCTATGCAAATGATTAGTCCAAATAGTAATGACATAATATTTAACATTCATATAGTGCTTTAAAGTTATCAAAGCTCTTTGCATACACTATTTCATTTGACCTTCTCGATCATAAACCATGTCTGCACCCCAAATGATCCCAAAATCTTCTGTGGAGTCCTCAGGACTTGGCTCTGGCCCTGAAGAGCCAATTCAGGTATTGTCGGGGTCAGGTGGCCTGCTCCCAGGTGAGAAGCCAATGCAGGCCTAGCCCTAGTAGCACAGTTAGTGCAAGAGCCTGGGCGACAAAGATAAGTGAATGTGTTATTCACCCCTTCCTCATGTTATTAGTCACAAAAAGGAGAAAGTGGGTGCTGCCCTTTATCCTATAGGTGCAGGAGAAGATCCTAGTGACAATAGAGATAGAAGAATGGATCTGAACTAGTCCCTAAAAGTCTCTGGAGTTTCAGGAGAGATCAGCTCCTTAAAATTTTCATCTTGATGAAAATGCTAAATTCAATGTCATTAATGATTATATTTGGAGACACCTGTTTGAGGGCAGGTTAAATCTGGAGGTATCTCACCTGATTCATTACTCTGGATAGTAAGAATATAGTAACTTCTCTTTATGCCAGTCCCCCTCACCTTGTATAAATAAGAAGTGTTGAGGGGTGATGAGTCAATATTGCTACATTTTATTTACTCTAAAGCCACATTTGTTGGGAAGGCCTGTCCTCCAGCTGGAGACATAACAAGAATCGTAAAATGTCAGAACTGAAAAGAAGATTCCTTGGAAAGTATCTAGCCTAACCCTCTCCCTATTTTATGGTTGAAGAAACAGAATCTGAGAGCCGAAGAGACTTGTCCAACGTTGGCAAAAAAAACTAATCACTTCCTTCCTGTCCTTTCCTTTTTCTATCTGCTTTGCCTATTGTCGATAGAGAGCAATCTCACTAAAATTCATTTTTGTCAGTAATTATGATATAGAATCCCATCCCGGTTGGGGTGGATTTTCCTATGTTGAATCTCCACAAGAGCTATAAAGTATTATGAGGTAGGCTACTGGTGGGGTGAGGAAGGAGGTGGAGTGGGGGATTGGGTTATGAGCCAGTGGATCTCAGAGAAAGGCCTGGCTTTCTATAACCCAAAACACCATCAGCCCTTTTACCAAGTCATATTTCCTGGATATGGGTTGAATCTTGTGCCTTTTTACAAGATTTGGAAACTGAAGCACACAGTCAAACATGTCACCTTCGGTTGGACAGTGGCAGACCTTGGAACTAAGACTCAGAAGTCCTCTCTTCCAATTTCCCCTCTCTAGGGCTCCTGTTTATTTCCCAATTTTAGCTTTTCCTTTCTGGATCAGGGCTGAAATCCTGTTACTTTGGGGGGGAGGGTGCAGTAGGACCCATCTGGAGACAGGCCACAAGGAAAAGAAGTTTGTTTTATCCACAGTTGCAGAATTGGGAAGAGCACCGTCTGTCGATACTCCGAAATAGTTTGGGATACTTCTTTGCTGAACAGTCTCTGCTTTTCCTGACACCCTTGGGATTTTTAAAAAATTATTTTGCTCTTGATTCATCAAAAAGGTCTCTTATTTTCTTTACATGCTTCCTGAGTCCCCAGAGTAGGGCTGGGACTTAGGGGAAATAAGAGTGTGGGGAAAGAGCTCCATTCTTCTTCCCTATGGAAGAAGAACAAGGGAATGCCACAGTTAAGAAACCTGGGATTCTTTAGTTCATAGGCCAGATGCTCACAGCCTCCACCCTGCACCAATTTTCACACCTACAGTATAGGAAAGAAAAGCTACACCCTGATTTAGGAAGGATATTGGAGAGATGGAAGAAACTGTACCAAAATGGTATAGGGTCTGGACCTGTGATATATTGATGTGAGGAGCTCCCTAGTGAGGTTACTTCCCCTACCAGAACAAGTCCACAGTTTCTCGGGATTTATGACTTTGGAGAATACCAAAAATCACAAACAAGTTAAATAGCTTGCGCTGGATAACATGGTGAGTTATGTGTCAGAAACCAGGCTTCAACCCAGTCTCCTTGACTTGGAGACTGGCTCTCTAAAATGACACCTGTAGTCTTAAGAAAATAGTAGAAAAATGGATATCAGATTGTTGAGATAAAATTGAGAGCCTAGAGCTAAGGCTCAGCTTTTGTCTTCTGCCCAATTTGAAGTAATGCACAGACAGAAACACTCTCACCCAGAGCTGGAACCAGGGTCAGACAAGGTAAACATCCTTCCGATGCCCACAGAGGTTGAAGGGCACATGAAAAAGTGTACCTAGTGTTCTCCATAGTATGTGGCATTTTGTGAGTCACATCATAGCTGTTAAACTGAAGGCTAGAGGTTTCCCATGGACAATACCGTAGGGAACAGATTTCAAATGCAGGGAGTACAATTTTCCAGCCTCGCTTAGGGAACATAAATGCCTTGTCCAGACTTCTCCCCACCTCCTTTCTTCCTGACATCAAGGATGGAGAGCTAGTCTTCTCAAAGGTAGAAAACATGACTGCCACTGGAAGGAGACCAGTCTTCTATGCTCTCTGTCTCTTTTGTTCTTATGATCACCCCTCACTGACTCTTTTTTGGTTCTCTGCTTCTGGTTGCTTTTTTCTCTCAGTATCCTGACTCTGAAGGCCAAGAGCAAGTCCTAGGTGTATCAGCCCCCTCCCCCCCAATAGCTGTATGTGTGTGACCTTGAGGTTTGGAGGGTAGGAGAGGAAGATGATAGGACTGAGTTGAGTCTCCTTTCTCTCTCTAAGTCATAGCTTTTTCTCCCAGCAGAGGGTGGCCTTGTCCTTGGTGAAGTGGGTGTTTTCTCCGTTTATATACTGGTTTGTTAGCCTTTGTTGTTCAAATCCACTGCTGTGTGGGAGAGGTTTCATTTGCCCCCACTATCAGCTTTAATTGTATAGACATGGTCTCGGTGCTGCAGAGAGGGGCGGGGGTGACAGCCTGAAATATTTGTCAACTGTGCTTGGTTTGCAGAGAAATCGATTGTAAACCGAGCAATCCAAAGAGGATGGAGAGGCTAATTATACAGACATAAGAATTTGAGCCAGAGAGCCGGCTAGACCTTGCCCAGGCATCCCGGACTGGGGTGGGGGAGGGGCTTGCATTTGTGTGCCATACTGGAGCACGTGTATTTTGTGTCTGCATTCACTTGGGTCTGTACTTTGTGTGTGCGCATTGAGAATATAAGTAGCTAGTGTTTGGGTGGGGTTCGTTTGTCCACAATTATATGGGCATTGTACAGTGGGGGAAGTGTTGAGGATATGTTTTTTTGTGCATGTGTCATGTGGTGGTGGTGGGGAGCACATCTATACATTTGTGTATATATGGAGCCATGGGAAACCTGGGTTCTAGTTCTGAGTGACTAGCTATGTGATTCTGGGCAAATGAATCTCTGAACCTCAGTATCCTCACCTATAAAATGAGGAAGGGGGTCTAGATTAGATGGCTCCTAATGTCCCTCTTAGGTCTAACGTTCCAGAATGGTATGTCCCTGGTGAGTGGGTTTGTGTACACACATAAACCAGCTAGCTCAGGAGCCCACATCACAGCTCATTTGAAAAGCCTGGGGTCTCTTTAGGGCCTGCTCACCCCTACCACCCATCTCTCTTAGAGAAGGCAGGAGAGAGGGTGATGGAGGTCCCCTACTAGCCTCTAGCCCCAGCCCCATTCTCCCAGCCTCCTAGTCTCAAGTCCCCCTGCCCAACCCCCGTCCTATTCTCCCAGCCAAGCTCTAACTGGCTGCAATTAGCCAGAGCTAACTCGCCCTGCGACAGAGGAGCGAGGATTATGACAAATTCATTTCTATTTTCCAGCCCACTAAGCCTCGAGTTTGTGCTCAGTGTTAGCATGAGAATGGGACGGGGCTCTGTGAACCCCCCCGACCTGCTGACCCTTCTCCCCAGAAATGAATAGCAGGACTCTCAGTCTCCCCAGCCTCTCCAACCAACCCCAGCGAGGCCAGGATTCCTAATCAGGGTAATTTAATATATCTTAAGCCCCCGGCGGCTTTATTTTCTCTCCTTTTGGAGTTTGTTTTAGGCATTCACGGCTCTCACCCCGTCATTAGAGCGCCTTATTTGACTGATGTAAGGAGCTGCTATGAGACTAGCAGGCCCATTGTATCCCCCACATAAGCCAGGCTTCCCCGTAATTAGAGTGGTATTCCCAGCTATTGAGGCCTTTCATGCAGGCAGAACAAAAACTCCCAGGAGATGAATATTCCTCAACTATCAGCTCCCAGCCTAGAGCAAATATCTGGGAGTTAGAGGGACTTCTTGGCCAAAGATGCTAGGGAATCACAAGAAAACATAATTCTGACTGGTCAAGCAATTTACAGGATGCAGATAAAGAGCCAGATGGGTGTCTATAAACACACACCTTCACAGAGTCAGACAAACTGAGAACCAGACTCTTTCCAAGTATATATAGACATTCGGACACTCAGAATGTCACTGACACACCAGACCAAAGAGTGGCATACCTGGTCAAACAAACAATCCATTCAATCTGAATGTTTAAGCACCTACAATGCACAAAGCACTGTATTAGTCCCTGGAGATTCAAAAAAGAAAATCAACTCAACCCCTGTCCTCAAGGAGCTTATAATCTAGCAGGTGAATAAAACATAGGATCAAGGGATGGAAGATTTGGAACAAGAAAGGATCTTATCGCTTAATTCTCTCATTATAAAGATGTTGAAACTAAGTCCCAGAGAAGTAAAATGTCTGCCTAAGGCCAAGTAGGCAGCCAGTGAAAGAATAGAGAGTTGATCCCAGGTCCCATGACTCCAAGAGGCAGCTCAGTTAATAAAGCACTGGACCTGGAGTCAGGAAGACCTGAGTTCAAATCCAGCCTTACTAGCTGTGTGATCCTGGGCAAATCACTTAAGCTGTGTTTGCCTTAATCCACCGGAGAGGGGAAATGGCAAACAACTCCAGTATCTTTGCCAAGAAAACCCCTTGAATAGTATTGGTGTACGATGGTCCATGAGATCAGGAAGAGTCAGATAGAACAAATAACCTATGACTCCAAAACCAGAATTGTATCCAAGCAATTCCTGCCTTCTAAAAATAACAGTTTTACAAAATAACTAAAATTCAAACTAGAAACTCAACATTTAAAGTCACCATATATTTATTAAATGTTCAATATATCCTTGGCACTGGGAATGCAAAGACAAAAACAAAACCCTCGCTATCTCAAGGAGATATTCTACTACCTGGGGAGGGAAGGAGAAGAAATTATAACATCAAAAGGTAATTAAATATATTTTTTCAAAATAATACAAAGAAAATGATTAAGTGTACAAGAGGACAAATAATGCTCTGAGGGAATTAATTACTCAGAGTTAATCAGTTTTAGATCTAAATAGGGGTACATGAATATGTGCTTTTTGCCTTTCCCTGACGTACATAGGGGGTACAGACATGAACATTTTGACTCAAGGGTCAAATTTCTACTAGTAAAAATAAAAATGGAGATTTGAAGTAATTATCTAATTAATATCAAAGCTTTGCCTGAATTAGGGAGGTTCCTTGGTTTTCCACTGGCCACAGGTGAGACTATGCACATTTCCAGTAATCTCCTACATAAGAACATTCCCAGAAACCTCCTGAAAATGCTTTTGGACACAGGTGGAGGCAGATACACAAATATCATGGTTAACACATACAGGGCCAGCTGGATTAACACAACCACCCTTGCTCATGCTTCAGAATGAACATTCTACTACATGCTTACCATTTCATGCATGAAACTGCAGACACATAGTCTCACACAAGAACCCACGCTACTTCTTTGGTCTGTGTTGAATCTAACACACACTCAAAATTCCACAATACTGAAATAGATTGGCATCTTTGAAGCTCAGAAAGGTATGAAAAATATTACTGGCTCTAACTACCAACCAATTGAGCAGAATTGGACACACATTCACTTTCTTGGGCCCAGAGAAAGAATGACAAAGTGAGTGCAAACCAAACTTTCCCACAACACAAGAAAGCTGCAGTAGAGTGAATAGAGGGAGAGATTAGTGTTGTTTTGTGTATCTTGAGAAGCAGAACCAATTCATGGAAATACAGAGGACTAGGAACAAGACTGGTACTAGGATGACTAGTTCTAGTACCAAGTTTGACCACTAACACGCTGTGCTGCTTAAACAAATCATTTAGCCTCTGTAGAATTCAGTTTCCTCCTCTGTTAAATAAAGACAATCACACTTCCCCTAAAGACTTTGTAAGGCTGTCATGATGATCATATGAAATAAAAGAGATGAAAGATTTTTAAATAATGGAAATATGCTTTGTAAATGTGAAGGGGTTGTTATCAATATAAGGAAGAATCTTCTAACAATTACAGCTGTCAAGCAATGCAATGAGATGCCTTGGAGGGTAGTGAGCTCCCTGCCATTGAAAATATTCAAGTAGAGGCATAATGGCTGTTTCTAAGTTTTTTTGTAAAGATGTTCCTGCACAGGTTATAGGGCTTGATCAATTTCTAAGATTTCGTGATTTGATAACTTTTGTTGTTCAGTTGTTTCAGTCCTATTAGACTTCATAACCCCATTTGGGGTTTTCTTGTCAAAGATACTGGAGTGGTTTGCCATTTCCTTCTCCAACTCATATTACAGATAAGGAAACTGAGCCAAACAGGGTTAAGTGACTTTCCTAGGGTCACATAGCTAGTAAGTATCTGAGGCCAGATTTGAATTAATGAATACGAGCCTTCCTGACTCCAAGTCCTTCACATAACTGCTCAAATATGATAACTAGTGATTCTTATGAAAGACTGAACTCCATTCTAACATTCATCCAAGCCAAAGTCCATTTTTAGAATCATGTGGTTAAGTCTTGACCTTAAATGGGAAGAGGAAAAAGTCCCAGTCAATCATAGACTTATTTAGTCCAATCTTTTATTTTTTAGATGAGGAAAGTGAGGCCCCATGAGATGAAATGACTTCTTCACAAGTAGCAGAGATGGGAGTTGGGACCTGATCCTCTGAATACAATTCAGTCACAAATACCCAGAAAAGTATGAGGCAAGTAGCCAAAGCAAATAATAGCCTGTGAACGCACTGTTCTCCATTCCTATTGACAAAATACCAAGAAATCTAGAATAAAACCTACAGAATATTGGGTAGAACCCCTTTGAAGGATTTACAGGATGACATACACAAGAGCCAAAGGAAATGAGAAGGCATGCTTGGGTTGCAATCTGTAGGGAGCAGCCATATTGAAAAGATCACAGATCGACTGAAGCATGGTCTCTTTTCTCAGCCAAATCTTCAGATGGGCAGGCATTGCAGAGTCACTTAGCTACCTCCATAGAGGATCAATGTCTCCAATCATTCCTCTTTCTCACTTAGTAAAACCAATAGAGCCCCTAGGACATTTATTAACAAGGGTCTATGGTACTTCAAAGGATACTCTAGAGAATTTTCTTACACTTTTTAATTTTCCACCTTCTGTCCAATATTCTGTTCACTTGGAAAAGTTATGGAGAACAAAGAGTTTCAGCCTAGTAGCTTGGCCATTCTGTCTTCTCACAGATTAGGGCTTGGTTCAAGCCCCGCCCTTTTTAACAAGTTGAGATGAAAAAATCGTTCTCCATATTAGCCATTTTGTTCCTAGGAGGGG
The DNA here is from genome assembly GCA_011680675.1 of Gymnobelideus leadbeateri. NCBI lineage: Eukaryota > Metazoa > Chordata > Mammalia > Diprotodontia > Petauridae > Gymnobelideus > Gymnobelideus leadbeateri. The sequence goes on from WOXC01006299.1 coordinate 113,694, forward strand.
TGACAGGGGGTTGGAGAGGAAAAGGAATCCCATTTTATTTTTCCGAGGTTACATGATCTAATTCTGTAATAGTCAATATGTTGCCACCAGGGGGAGCAAGAGACACCTTAGTAATGTAATTTGGGATGAATCTGGAGATCCAGTGTAAAATTGCCCACCTCAGTCCCTAGTCCCAAACATTATAAAACTAAGGGAAACATTAAAGTCTAGAATGGGCTCAAATAATGACTCCAAGTCTGACACCCTCAAGCAGAGGGTGTCCTATGAGATATTCCCTATCCTTTCTCACAAGATGCTCTGTGAGTTTCCTAGTTGGGTTACACCTTCTGCAATATTGGGAAGGTGGTATAATTGAGGACATTTAGAAAGGGCATGACATATAAAATCATCATTAAGAGGCCAGTAAAGATGGAGAAACCTTAATTACTATTTATTTTTTATTGTGTCAACTGATTATATACAAAATTCAAAACCCAAAAGGAAATTTTAAGAAGACGTTAAGTGCTACCCATTCAGGAGACAAACATCAGCACATGTTTCATAGTAATTTTATAATTATAATTTATCCACCCTCTTTTCCTCTAACCTTACTGTGTATTAGAAGTAACTGCTGGATTCATGAAGGCACAAATTATAGTAGGCCTGGTCAAAGTAGAAGGGATTTGACTGTGTGAAGTTCAAATACAGATGACTGGTCATCAAGTGATAAGTCTTTTTCCACCCATCAAAGCTCATGAAGATCCTATTTTAAGGAACCAAAATGTTCCTTTGCATTATTGATTTTTTGAGGTACTGATGTAATGAATTAAAAAAAAAAAACAGAACATGGAGGACATGCTACACTTTCTATATCTCAATGCAGATGCCAAGACTGTTAGGTATTTGCATGAAGGTTCTGCCTGCCCATATTGGAGCAGGGGTCTATTCACTGTCTTCTAAACCTCAGCATTTGTTATCAGAATTTGCTTCCTGTGACCCTATTCTCAGGTTTGCAACTATAGAGAGAGACCAACTAACTCCGGATAGAGTTTCAGCAGCTGAGAAGAGGAGCTAATTTGAGAGCATTTGATTTTAAAATAGATTTTATTTTAAATACCCAAGCTACAAACAACTCATCTTTAGGCTAATTAAAAACCAGCACCATCTTTCCTCTTTAAAAATACCAGAATCAGAAGAATATTAAAAGGAGTTTAAAGTCTTTTTTTTTTCCTTCTGGCCAACCCAGCTGCTTTTGAAGGGAAAATTGAGGCTGGGGTGGGGGGAGAGAATAGGAAGGGCAAAAAGAAGAGGGAAGTCAAAAGAGAAGAGGGAAGAAAGAAATAATGTTGCATAACCTACTGACTCTGAAACAGGAGTTCTTAATTTCAGGGAGCAGAGAAATTGGATGGGGAAAACGTATATTTATTTTCATCAACTTTTGTAATCCTTTGTATTTTACTTTATGCATTTAAAAACTTTATTCTGAGGAGGGGTGCATCGGTTTCACCAGACTGCTCCAGAGGTTGAACACACATCAAAAAAATGGTTAAGAATCCAGGTTCTAGAAGAATTGTTGGGGTGGTGGTGAAAGGGTACTGGGAGATGGCGACTTCCCTGGACCACAAAATACCTCCTAAGTGGCTATTCAGAAATAAAAAAGCAAACGACCATAATCAAGTTATCTTACCTCTCTGGGCCCCAGTTTCCTGATCTATATAACGAAGGGGTTAGATTAGATTCATCTAAAGTTCTTTCGATCTTTACGTCTATAACTCTATGAAAGTCCTGTAAATTTCTGAGAGGAAAGTCACTAAGAAGAGAGAAAAGGCAGCCCATTAAGGGGAAGACATCCTGGGAAGCCCAAAAAAGCACATTTTCGGGACAGAGGAATGAGCAGGGCTGGGCGGGGCAGGCCCAGAAAATGTTGTAAACGTGGCCACAGATTAGATCTTGCATTTATTTTCCCCCTTTCTAGCGTTTCAAACTAGAGTTATCTCCAATCCTTAATCACCCTTCTTCCCATCCTACCCCTCTCATGCACTAGCCAAGGCATTGCAGGCTGTGGGAAAACTCAACACGTTGTGGGACCCCAATCCGGGGTCAATCAGCTCAGGAACCCAAGAAGAAAAGTTCTAGCCTCGCCCAATGAGTTCTTTACTGAAATTTCCGGCTTACAACCTTGGGATGCTGATCAAGGTCTGAGAAGCCAGTGAGTGCTGTTTCGCATGATAATTCAAAAGTTCGGAAATATATCTACTTATCTTCCTGCTCTCCAACCCGTAGCAAACCTTGATCTGTGGCATTATTTCACTTTGGGTGTGTCTTAATTGCCTTAAAGGACGGGGAGCTTCTGGAATCACACACCCCTGGAAATCTGGGGGGGTGACATGTCTTTCGTTTTGAATGATTTCTGGGTTCTTGTTTCGTTTCTGCCGCTGGCCAGAGCTTATGTAACTTCTTCACCTTCCTGGACTTCAGGTTTCTCATCTATAAAATAAGGAAGTTGGATTTTAGAAATCAATACCTTACATGGTATTGCAGGTAATGTAGGCACGCTTCAGGGGCCTGAGTTCCAAAGATGACTCCGACCTCAGCCTCACTTCCCATCCCTTAAAACTTTAAACTAGAATTGATTAAGCGACTCCTAGACGCACAGCCTTGTACAAGGCTCTGGAATAGGGAAGGAGAAGAGGGAAAGGGTACAAAAATAGCCTCTATTTTATCTTAGCTCTCTCCTCTATTGGAACTCCTTTCTTTCCCTGACTGAGTGGGAGTGAGGGAGAAAGGCTGATTAGTGGATAGAGGATTCCTCGGAAAGATAAAGACTTGAAGTTAAGTCCCGCTGGGGACACATATTGGACCTTGGGCATTTAACCTCTCCTTGCCCTTTAAGAATATAAATCACTGATTAGGTGCTGACCTGCATTGGTTGAGGGAGTTTCAATCAATAGGTATTTATTAAACACCTCCTCTGTGCCAGGCACTGCGAATACAAATACACTGAATGAAGCAATCCTTTCTCACATGGAGCTCACATTCTAATATACATGCGTGTATGTTTGGGATACATATACACACTCGTATCCCCAACACACATATGTATACAAATACACATATACATATTTGTGTGTAGACAGAATAAAAAGAAGAAATACAAAATAGTGTGAGGAGAGCATTAGCACTTATGGGGGGGAGGGGCAGCATCAGGAAAGACTTTAGGTATGCCTTAGTTGCAACTAGCCAGAAGATCCTATGAGGTGGAGATAAGAAGGGAGTGCATTGCAGGCATGAGAGATTGCAAGAGCAAAAGCCTGGAGACTAAAGTCTTCTGTGAACAATAGAAAGGCCATTTAAACTGGATGAGAAAGTGGGGGGAAGGTGAGTAATGTGCAATGAGGCTATAGAGAGGTTGAGGTAAGAAGTGAAGGGATTTAAAAGCTAATCAGAGGGATTTTTATTTGATCCAGAGACAATAAGAAGCCACAGAAGTTTATTAATTAGGAGGATTATATAGTCAGATCTTCACTTAAGGAAAATCAGTGGCAGCAGTGTGGACTGGGGGTGGGAGGGAAGACTTAAGGAGGGGAGACTAATTAGGAGGCCATAGCAATAACTCAGGAAAGTTCTTTTAGAAATTCCTCTCCTGGAAATTTCCTATAGGAGTGAAATCACAGACCCAGTCTCTAGCTCTATTCTCCTCCCTTAGGCTTTTCCCCCCCGCAATTGTCTCCAGCTCTTCTTTCAGAAGCTCGGTGTATATGGTGCAAAGCAAAGTAAGGGAGTTTGGCCCGAGGCAACCAGGTTTACACAGGAATTAAACTAACAAAAGAATTCTTTTCTCAATCTCCAGGTTCTGTCTCTAAGATTCTGTGTCTCCATGACAGGCATTGTGCATAGAATTGGGATGGGGTGGGGTGCTGCAACCTGGTCAGTTCAGAATCTGCAACAAAGAAGCTCGATCTTACACTAAAGAAACTTAGAATATAAGATGCAATGTAGTCACGAGTCCAAAGAATGCCAGGCTGACAGATATTGATAGCACTGAGATCGATTCTAGTCATAAGACAAGATCGATCGAGAATAACTTCTATCTCCATTCATTTCGCATTTCCTTGGTTTTCCGAGAATCGTTGGGAATTCCCATTTCTCCTAGCTCTCTGGGGAAAGGTGGATCTAAACAGCCGCCGATACGCGGGTAAAGTCGGCAAAGACTTTGCTTTTGAATAATAGAGGTCTCTGATAGAGAAATAAGACCTGACTATCCAGTTCCTCTAGGGTTCGGTTTACTCGATTCCCAGCAATCTCTTGCATAACTGACCACAGTGCATTTCACTTGCAGCTGGAAGGAGAGGCTCTAGCTTCCTGGACTCTGAGGGGCGACTGCCATTAAGTAGAGGAGAGGTGAGCTAGGGCGCAAGCTCCTCTTGTCCACCCCTCCCACCCTACCCCCCACCACATCTAACTCTACTTTCAAAGCAACTAGTAGGATTGATGGATTCGCTCGAGTCACATTCCCTCATTAGGATAGCGTTGGGTGAAACCTATTCAATATGGCCTCTCAAATCCTTACAAGTGAGAGTGAAATTCTAGCATTCTATAGATTTAATGCCAAAGCTGGAGAATGGTTACAGTAAATGGCATGATAAGATGATTTTTGGTGTGTTTACGTTATTATTATTGCTATTGTTATCAATGACAATAAAACATCACATAACGTTGTCATACCCAGTGACTTAGCCTCAGACATTAACATAGAGTCTGGGTCCTCACTTCTACGCCCTTTCACCAAGTCCAGCTAACATAGGGCTCCAACGTCGTAGAGTACAAGTCTAATTCTCCAGTCCCCCGAAAGGGGCTTCGCTCCTAGTGGAGAGGATACAACTTGTTTACAATGGCTCTGTTGCCTTCTGGACTAATGAGGCCTAAAGATCAAGGGACCAATCAAATTAAGGAAGCCATAAAGTCTCTGAGAACATGTGGACATACCCAGATAGCAGAAACCAAAAGTTTACCGTCAGATTGCCAGTGAAATCCTCCGATTTTCCCCCGGGAGGGAGTGGGGGAGAGAAGGGAAGAGGAGCAGAGAGGAGAGGACAGAAAGAGAAAGGCCAGGAGACGGGAGCTGGCCGAGATTCGAGGACTAGGTGCAATAGAAGACCTGGCTCTCCAACCCAAAGCGCTCAGGCGCCTGGAAAAAATCAATTGCGTTGTTTTCTCCTGCACCGTTTGGGAATTCGCCACCAAAATGAACTGGAAAATTCAAACAAAATCTACTTTGGTTCAAAAATGACTTTGATAATTGAAAAGAATGAATTTTGTTTCTGCTTTTGCCAGAATTATTTTGTTGCCTCAGGAAACTAGTCTCCATACCTTTGCGCTGATACCTCGCTAATGTCGGAGTTCCTGAGCTAGGCTCGAAGGTTCTTGTCTTCCCAACCCCACTTCCAACTCCTTGCTTCACTACACACACATACGCACAAGAATTCGGTCTCAGCTCAGAGCCGGTGTGGATGCGTTTGGTTCACGGGCGGCACTTTCTGCTTTCGAAAGAACTACTCTTAGGTGCTCGGGAGAAGGAATAGCCTCCCTACCCTTAGGACTGGCAAAAATGCAGTATCCAGGAAAAACTAGGTCTCGATTGGGGATTGGGTAAGACTGTGCTCCCTCAAGAACTTCTTTTCTCCTCCTTCCATGAAGCTTCAGGTACCCTAGGATCGTGCTCCTGAGCAGAGGCCTTGGTCTGGGCCGTCTTTCTTTCCCCCAGTGCACCCTATCATGAAGAATAAAGTTGCAGTGAACCGAATCACAGTCTTTTCACCGCAATGAGTTACACCTCTCCCCGCTTTTTGATGTGGAGTTCCACGAGACTCTCGAGATTCTGGCCAGGAGCAACACTGGATCAGTGGTTTCTGGCTTCCGGCCGGGTCTCTGGGTCTTTGATTTCTGTTTACACTATAACTCGCAAGAGCCAAGAGAAGTACAAGAAGGAAAGGCACCTTACAAAAGGAATAACCTTCATTTCTTTGCTTTTCCCGTACTGCACCCAGTTTCATTATTCAAAAGAACTTTATCGATCTTTTCTTTATCGCTCATTTCTTCTCCTGAGGGTCCCAGTGGGTATGGAACTTGATAGAATTTGTCTCCGGGTATCAAGGGTGAGGGACTGGTGACCTCCAAATCAACAGGCATTTCATTTATTACCTCCTATCATGTTAGGCACTGTGCTGAGGAAGACAGAAAGGAAAAAACAGTCCCTGCCCTCAAGAAGCTCACAATCGAAAGAGGGAGACGATATACTAATAATTAGGAACAGACAAGAAACATAACAATAAATTGGAGATAATCTGAGCGGAAAGGCACAACATTAAGGAGAGTCAAGGAGTTTTTACTGACAGAAGTAAAAGACAATTTCCCTCCAAATGAGGAAACGAGGGCACTCAGAGGTTTAAACGACTTGCCTGAGGTCGTATATTATTTCAGTGGTAGGGTCAGTACTACAATTTAAGTCCACCTCCAATTCATTCTCTTTTCTCTTTTGAGAACTGTCTTTTGCTTTTCTTTGTATCCCTAGAACTTAGCACAGTGCGTGGCCCATAGCAGGCGCTTAAATGCTTATTGACTGACTGTAGAGGAATTTTAAAATTTATTGGAAAACTGTTCTTTTCTTTCTTTCTCTGTTAGAACCCTTTGGGGTCCAAGCTCTTCAGTCTGAAGGGAGGGTGGGGCTCTAGAAAAAAAGACATTAATCCCTTTGTTCTTCTCTAGAAAAGAAAGGCCTGGAGATACGCTTAAAAATAGGGAGAAAAGACGGGGTTCCTGGTTTGGAAAAAAGATTGGCGGGATCTTAAAAACTACCCTACCTTACAATCTCTTTGAAGGAAGGACTTTGAACCTTGGGAGAGGGGAAAGAGTCAAAGCCAGTGACCAGAAAGGGACCTGGGCCGAATGGAGAAAAGATAGTCTACTTGTAGCGACATACCTGGGTTTTAATATGACCCAGCAGTCAAGAAGGATTCAAATATCCTCTTTGTGAATTATCCTTTATTCAAGACTCCACTTTTCCTTTTTCTGCTGCAGTGGAGCTGTTTTGGGGTTGGGAAATTGGTTTGTGGTTCTTTCGGCATATGGAAGCAGAAAGGAGATAAAACCACTGCCTCCATTCTTTCGCTCTTTCTCCTTCTGGCTGATTCCAAAGACGTGGCTTAGAAACCAGTTCTGCCCCCATCATTCCACCTCCCAACGCAATATCAAACCTGATGCCCTTTCCTTCCGAGATTTCTAGAATTTCATGTAACAGTCCCATTCTTTGACCAGGCTTAGGGAAAAGGAATCCCCGCTGAGTCGAATTTCTGTCTATCAAATGTAATGGAGAGAGATAGTGGAAGTGCGTTGTAGGGTGGTGTCTAGAGGGCAAAGTAGAATCAAGAGCCCAGAGTGTGGGGGTAAGTCGCAGGTGGGGGGAGGTTCGGAACCACCCAGATTCGGGGTAGAACTCGATAATTAATTGCTTATTTCTCCGTTTTACTTTGCCACTGTAAGTTTATTCTTCCGCACAATAACTCAGAGCCAGGGCTGAACTTAGACTCATAAATATGAAAACAAACTTTAAAAGACCCTTTCCAGAAAGAACTTCCCCACAAATACTGGTTCGATTTTGAATTATCTTACAACCAGGAATATTCATTCCACATTCAGTAATAGGAAATATTTTTTTAAAAGTTGGCATCTCACCCTCGGGAACACTTTGCTTCTAGGACCTAGAATACTGACCACGTCGTAGGCAGAAAATTCAGGAGTTGGAAGGAGCCTTCTAAACCAGGGGTACTTAACCTGAAGTCCATAGACCCCCAAGGGTGGATAGATTGGAGGGGGTGGTATGTAAGATATTTGGGTGGGTGGAATTGTATCTTTACTTTCACTAATTTTCAGTTTCCTTTGTAATCCTATGTCATACACATTTTTTAAAAAATTATTCTCAAAAGAGATCCATAAATTTCACTAAATTGACAAGAACCCCTGTTCTAAGTAATATCCACAGTCCAAACCCCTCGTTTTACTGACGTAGTCCAAAGAAATGACTTTTCCAGTGCCACACAAAGACTAAGAATCCAAGTCCTTTCCGACTAAACTTCTCTTTCGTGCCTTCTTTCAACATCTTTATACTCTTGAGGGAGGAAAACAGCACGGTTATGATCCCTCTAAGGGGCTGAGACGGAGGCGCTGTCCAAAGCCACGGTGCTGAAACTCGTTTAAATACCGCAGCTCCCATTATTTTAGAGGCCAAGTCCAAATCTGTTATCACAGGATTATAGATTCAGAGCTGAAAGGCTCCTCATTCCAAGTTTCTCAAAAGGAATTTGGAATTTCAGGCCACCCCTTCTTTGGGAAACAGTACCACTTACGGGGCTGAAAATTGTGGCGTCAAGAAGTTAAGTGGTTAGGATTAGAGGTTAGAATTCGGTTATCTCTATCCTAGGTGAACCAACCCTAACGGATTTGACATGTAATATTTCCCAGGAGAAAGGTTTATAGAATTGCTTAGAGAAAGCAAAATAGTCTTTGTAAGGGATATGTGAGAAGAGACAGCGAAAGGCGCCTTTTCGAGACACATTGCTGGGATATTTAAAATTCACAGCAAAGACTCAGCTTCAAAACCATTATCACTGACCCCTCCATCCAGATATGGGTTAGAATCTAACTGAACAATGTTAAGACACTAGGGAATGCTTAAGGTACTTTCTAGCTAAGGACTCTGAAAATATTCTTGCGACTCTGACTGAAGTTTTTATTCTTCTTTCCTAAACCTTCCTCCCTAAACCCAGGCTTGTGAGTTGGTGGGAAAACCCAAAACTATCTGTTCAGGCAGCGAGTTCTGAGAAATTTTGTCTTATACTGGTACAGGGATAAGTCCAGTGGCTAGCTTGGGAGGACTCTTGCCCATGTATACGTTGGAATGTACAAAAATATCCCAGAAATGGAAGCTGGTGCATATCTCGATTGAAGAAAACCCAACTTTGTATAGAAGAAAGCTAATTGTCTCTCAGCACAGCGATGAAACATTCTTGACTCTTGTCTACTTAAATATAAAACCTATCTCAGACTTTACCTGGATCTCTTCCTTTCTCCTCATAGATTAGCAGACGACAGAAGAGTGTTTGTCCTGGGAAACTAGGGACATTATTTTATTATTTGAAGTTGGGGAAGAGGGAAAATCCACAAATCTCAGAAATTTCTACCTGTTTCTACCTGTCCAGCAGTAAATACCAGTGAAGAAGTAGAGGGGATTCTCCATTTCTCGGTAAAATTGGTCCCTCCCATTCTGGTTAGCCTAATGCTGACGCCTCCTCCTCCTCCCCCTTCCCTGTTGAGTATAACAGATTTCTCTGTTCTGCAATGAGAGAAGAGACAGGCAGCCTAGCCCTACAACAATCTGGAGTGGAGCCAACATTTATTTGTCCAACAGCTCATACCGAGGCCCCTGGAGTCTTGGGTTTCTCTTTGTGGTCTGCACAACTCATCTAACGTGTGAAAAGCGCCTGAGTCTAACAGTCCACCAAGGTTAAACTCTCCAGTATAATTGGGGAGTGAGGGTGAGGAGAATGGAGGGCGGAGGCGTGTGGGGGGAGGTTAATTCATTTCCAAGTCATTTGGATTCAGTGCAGTTTTACTTCCTCCTGAGTAGACCTAGCTAAGCCTTCCCTTCCCACGGCCTTTGCTATACCATCCAGACGCTTCTCTCTCCCAGCACCGCACTAGGAGCCAGCCACAGGGGCATTCTGGGTAGTGACATGTGAATGAGAGACGCCCGTCAGCTGGCAAATGAGAAATTGCTCCGCCGACTTCCGCTGCCTGTGGAATCCTGGCGGCAGTCTCGGGAAACTCCCTCCACCCCCCACCAACCCCCAGGCGAAGGAGTCGCGGCGCTCCTTTTGTGAAGATAGGCCTGCAGGGGGAGGGATCCCGAGAAGTGGGAGCTACTTTGGAGAGACTTGCTGGGCAAGAGTGTTTTGTCTTTGGAGCTCCTACGGCTGTTCTACACTTTCCACTAGATGCCAAAACCTAGGTCTCTAAGACAAACGTCTCCAGGACCCTTTCTAGGGGGATGGAGGCAACTAACGTCACCTCCTCTAGCATCACCATAACCAGAAACCATCACTACTACCGCCATTCCAACCCTCCCCCACCCCCACTACATTTTTAAAATATCTGTGACAGCGGTTTAAAAGAAGCTCAAGTTCTGTCCTCGAAAGAAGGAAGAGTAGACACTCTAATTAGGGGGACTAAGTGATTAGCACAGAAGGGTAGTTTTACTGTGAATTTTCACTATTTGAATAATTTTCACTATAGCACCATCATTTTTTTCTATTATTGTCCATCCAGAGCTGTCCAGAACATCATGAAGACCCGAGAATAAGGGAGTCATATTTGCCTCCTTGTTGAGAAAAGGGAGACATTTCTCAAGCCAATGGAATCCTGAGGATCTGGACCCAAGTCCTGGACCCTTTGGGAGGGCAGTAAAAGCAAGGACTTCATCTCGTTGATAGAATTCAAACCAACAGCCTCAATTCCAAGGTCTCTCTGTTCCAGGCCAAAGATCTGACTTCCTTCCTGTGGCCCTTGAAAAAGGAAGCTTTCCTTACTACCATTACTAGATCAGACAATAGAGAAGGTGCTTTACCCCAGCTTGCCCAAGGTTATGGAATCTGCCAATTTCTAGCAATGTCATACCTTCCTCATGCACAGATGAGCCATCAGTTTAGGTTTTGTTAATTATTTGCTATTGATTGAGAGGCAAGGATAGAGTGTAGATGCAAACACAGAGTACAAAAGGACCTTAGACATGATCAAGTCCAATCTCCTTATTTTGTAGATGAGGACATGTGGGCTCAGATAGATGAAATCATTTGCCTGAAGATGGGTCTCAGATTCTGGACTCAGGACTTTAAAAAAGCGTAGTATTTATTAAGTGCTTATTATGTTCCAGGTAAATGCTAACATTCAGCCTACTGCTTCCCTCTTTCCCCCATTACTTAAGCACATTGCTTCCCTATCAAAGTATCAAAGTATGTTTATTCCTGGTTACACTAAAATAACAGGAATGTAAATTGAAGGAATACTTCCCAAACTACATTTCACAACTTGACCAATATGCTTCCAATCATAACTTTGTTTATCCCATAATTATGTGACTATCACTGACACGCTTTTCTTCATCTCCAATTCACAGTCAATCTAATTCCAGTTTGCCCCCCTTCTCCTTTCTAGAAACAAATCATATTCTATTTGGCCACAGTTTTTTCTCCTTGGTTAGAGACTACACTTGCTCTACAGTCATTTCCTTTGCCAGCTTATGGTCCCCTTCCTCTGTTATTTCTAAACTCTGGAGAAGAAAAGAATGTTCTTTTTTGGACCTCAAGTTTATGCCACTGTTTCTAGACCACCTGTTCTACTACTGCTAGAATTCTCTTATTCCTGACATCAAGAAATGCTATCTTCTTAACAGTTATCTCTATAATCTAAACATAAACTCTTCATTAACATTGGTGTATTTTAGATTTTTTTTAAATTTTGAATGAACTATTTTAACTGGCCCTAGCCAGTTCTCAAAGTTTATTCTAATTCCTAGGTTAAGTTCACCTGTTGTTCTAATCTCAGTATCCTAATGAAAAGAAGATTGTTTTGGAGTCAGAAGATCTGGATTTGAATCCCAAGTTAATAAATATGAGGTACTGAGCAAGCCACTTAACTTTTCCTTGCTTCAATTTCCTTGTCTGTAGAAGGGGAAGAATAGTATTGTATTACATCCCTCATGGGGGTATTGTGAGGAGATAGATGTACAGTATACATGTAAGTGCTTATTATTGACTGTTGTAATCTACACAATAATAGAAAGATATGTGTTAATTTGCCACATATTACCAATGAGGATTTAAATACAAAGAATGATGTAAAACATCCTTATAGTTTCAAGACTGCAGACTATTCCCTAATTTTTCCCCACCCCACACCCACTATTTCCCTTTTTTCACACAAACTGTCTCGATACCCACAAACTCCTCTCTGTCACTCAATATTAAAAATTCTATTGAAAGACATCCAGTATTTTGGGTGGAGCCCCAGTCATGTATTTGTGGGAGAACAAAACTAAGAGTTAAACAAAAAGGGAAAGTATGTATGGATTTTAATATACACTATTGGAGGCAGTACCCACACTAAAGTGAGCACAAACCCATCCATTTAAGTATTAAAATAGTAATAGGAATAATGCCTAAGCCAAGACAGTGATTTATCAAATGAGACTATGTCTCTAAAATATTTTTAAAACTTTAAGGAATCTTTTCTTTATTGCCCATACCAAGAAGACTGACCCTTCTTTGGGCTCCCAAACTGGAGCATTCCCTTTTTTTCCCTACAGTCTTACCCCATTCCTTTCTTTTCCTTGGGGGAAATTTTGTTTCAAAATCTTGTGTTACCTTACTACTGGACTAAACTCTTAATAATAACTTAAACCATGGCACATGTGAAATCCACTACTGTCACACTATACTCACTAGCCTGGTATTTCCAAGTCTCTCCCATCATTTGGGACTTTTCATGCAGGACTCATGCCTCCTCCTTCCCTTTTAGTCTTTCTACACATTTGATTCCAAAGGGTGAATTTGTCATTTCATTGATTTAGGTACTCCTTCCACTGATGTAAATTACAGTTCTTTACTGTCTTCTCATGATGGGAAATTCTGCTCACGTTTGTCTCTAAATTGTCCACAAAGGATCTACCCAATTCATTGATAACCATTTTATGAATTTACTATATTAGGAGTTCCAATACAGTATTTATGCTATTCATTTGTTTTCTTCAATATAAAAAATCTATTACATGACAAGCTTACATATTTTAGGTCATAAGTATTGTTGATATTTTTATCTCTTTTAAAATAATCTCTTCCTCCAAACCTACCCCTCTTCAGAACTTCCTTATTGCTTTTAACACACCACTATCTTTCCAGTCACAAAGATTTGCAACCTTGGTGTTATCCTTGACTCCTCACTCACCCCATAAATCCAATCCAATGGTAATTCTACAATTTTTCTCCACAATATCTTTTACATGTATCCTTTTTTTTTCATTCACTCATAGCATGCTAGTTCAAACTGTTATCACCTCTTACCTGAACTACTGAGATAGCTTTCTAACTAGGCTCTTTGCTTCAAGATTCTCTCAATTTAATCCATTCTCCACATAGCTGTCAAAATGATGTTCTTAAAGCATAAACCATGGAATCACAGAATCTGAGGGCTGGAATCTCAGCATCTATCTAGTCCAATAGATATACAAAAGAATCCTCTCTATAACAGCAGTCATATAGCCTTCATGCTAGTATCTCCAAAGAAGAGGAAGCCATCACCTCTTAAGAAAAGTCATTCCACTTTCATATAGCTCCAACTGTTAGGAAGTTTTCCCCAACATTGAGCCAAAATCTACCTTTTTGTATTCTCCATCTATGGTTCTGTCCTCTAAATCTGAAATTCCTTTACCACATGACAGCCCTTCAAATACTTGAAGAAGGCTATCATGTGCCCCCCACCCCAGGTCTTCTTTTCTTCAGGCTAAACATGCTCGGTTCCTTCAACCAGCCTTCATATGTCATAAACCCAAGGCCCTTCATCATCCTAGTTGGCCTTTGACCATGTTACAGCCCTACAAACAGAGAGAGGGAGGGAGGGAGGGAGAGAGAGAGAGAGAGAGAGAGAGAGAGAGAGAGAGAGAGAGAGAGAGAGAGAGAAATTCTCAATGACTCACTATTTATTACCTATAGGTCAAATGCAGACTCCACTGCTTTAAAGATCTTCACAAACTGGTCCCTTCTCATCTTTCCAGTCTTTTTAGACATTACTCTCCCATCTCTTTACAAGTCCAGGCATACTGGCTTACTTTCAATTCCTCACACACAATGCCACTCCAGTACTTGAAATGCTCTCCTCCACTCATCCATCCTTAAGACTCCCTGGCTTCCTTGAAGACTCTAAGAGCAACCTTTCTCAGAAAACCTTTCCTAGTTACTATCCCAGCTGTTAGTGCCTTCCCCCTAATGCTATCCTCCATCTACTCTGCATGTATTTTATATGAATCTATTCATACACATGTTTTTCCCATTGCAGTGTAAGTCCCTTGGGAGCAAGGATGTTTTTTCTCTGTATCCTCAGAGTTTACATAGTTTATAATAATTGATTAATGCTTGTTGATTGATTGACTATTTGAAAACACATTTTTTGCCACTTCTTATGCACAAGTCATTGTTGGTAACATGCCCCAGCTTGCTTACACCCACTATACATTTGTCCATTTTTGTCGTTTGAGCTGTGATTCTTCTGAGAATGTAGCATTCCACAATTTATATGCATATTGCATCATTAGGAGAATTTTGGTGTTAGAGAAATGAAATCTCATAAGAGAGAACAGTTTGTGCTATGACTAAGGAGTACTCATTCAAAGTACTATGAAGTTACCCAGAGGGAATCCATCCCAGTCTCCTCCTGTTGTTCAATTCTGAGTCCAGAATATTATCTATTTTTAGGGCTTTTCCAAGAGCACGTGTTGATGATAAAACTTCAAGAGGCTGCCTACTTAACTGCTTGTCATAATCTTGCATATCTGTATTTTTCTTCCACTTTGTTTTCCTAATGTGGATGGTTGTGGTAATCTGGATCGTTATAGTAATCTCTGTGTGATAGATTTCTCTAGTGTTTCTGTAGTGTTCTGAAGCTTGATGTAATCAATACAATACCATCAAAGAAGAGTATCATTTGCATGAAGATTTTTGTCATCAACAGGATACCCTTATTTGGACTTTTCACAAGATATATTGTATGATGCTACATAATATCTGTTGTGAATTTATGTCTCCTTATTTTATTTAGCAGATTGTTGTACAAAGTGGTCTCTGTACTCATGTCTATTGTAGAGGCTACAAGTATGATTTTGATGTACTCCAGGTGTCAGTGTCACTGTGACTGAGGAGACCCTTCAAGGCTGTATCTTATTCTACATTCTACATCTACATCAAATGCTTTCTTAAAAATGCACAAACATATTATGAAATGCAAAATGGATAACTTACATTACATTAAACTGAAAAGGTTTTGTATAAATAAAGCCAATGTAACCAAGATTAGGAGGGAAGTAGAAAATTGGGAAAGAATTTTTACAATTAGTGTCTCTGATAAAGGCCTTATTTCTAAAATATACAGAGAACTGAGTCAAATTTATAAGAATACAAGTCATTCCCCAATGGATAAATGGTCACAGGATACAGGCAGTTTTCAGAGGAAAAAATGAAAGATATCTATAAGCATATGAAAAAAAATGCTCTACCTCACTATTGATTAGAGAAATGCAAATCAAAACTACTCTGAGGTAACACATCTCACCAGTCAGATTGGCTAAGGTGACAAAACAGGCAAATGATAAATACTGGAGAAGATGTGGGAAAATTGGAACACTAATGCTTTGTTGGTGTAGTTGTGAATTGATCCACAATTCCAGAGAGCAATTTGGAACTATGCACGAAGGGTTATAAAAATGTGCACACCCTTTAACTTAGCAATACCATTTCTAGGGGTGTAACCCAAAGAGATCATACAAGTGGGAAAAGGACCTGTATGTACAAAAATATTTATAGCACCTCTTATTGTGGTGGCAAAGAATTGGAAATCAAGGAAATACCCATCAATTGAGGAATGGCTAAACAAGTTGTGGTATATGAATATAATAAAATACTATTGTGCTATAAGAAATGAGGAGCAGATTGACTTCATAATAACCTGAAGAGACTTATATAAACTGATGCTGAGTGAGGGGAGCGGAACCAGGAGAACATTGTACACAATTACAGACACATTGTATCTCTGATGACTAACTTTGACAGACTGGGTTCCTCTTGGCAATGCAAGGTTTTAAGACAGCTCCAAAAGACTCATAGTGGAAAGGGATATCCACATCCAGAGAAAGAACTACAGAGTCTGAATGCAGATTGGAGCAAACTATTTGCTCTCTCTTTTTTGTTTCATTTTGTTTTGTTCCTTCTTTCTCGTTCATTACATTTGTTATAATCCTTCTTTACAACTTGACTAATGTTTACTGTGAAGATATTTGTAGAAGTTTTATTGAATTGCATGCTGCCATGGGGGTGGGGAGAATGGGGGGAAGAGAGGAAAGGGGAGAAAATTTGGAACTCAAGAGACTGTGGAACTGAATGTTGTAAACTAAAAGTAAATAAATAAAATTTTTAAAAGTTTAAAAAAAAGCAATTGGGGTTAAGTAACTTGCTCAAGGCTACACGGCCAGTCATTATTTATGTGTGGGTGCTCATTTTCTGAGGCCAGAACCAACCACGGGTCCTCCCGACTCCAGGGCCAGCGCTCTTACTCACTTCGACACCTACCCGCCCCAAAAAGTTTTTTTAAAAGTGGAAAAAAAATGAACAACAAACATGATGTGATTTTGTATTCTTTTTTGTTTATCTTATATTCTTTATACCTCTTGGTTATATGAACTTCATAAGGATGTGGGTGGTTTGTTACAGAAAATCATCTGCAAAAGTCTGCCTGTTTCCTGTTTAGGTCTTCATCAAGGTTTAGGATACCCTTGATGTATGCATAGATTTTTTAAAATAATTTTTTGGCTATCTTTTGCTTTTATATCATCTACATATAGTGTATTCTTCCCCTCTCTCCTTTCCAGAAAATAATACTTAGTAACAAAGAATAAAATGGGGAGAACAATTCTACAAAACTCATAAACATATCAATAAAACTTGACATTATATGCAATGCTTCACATCCATAGTTCCCCATCTCTGCAAAGAAGCTGGAGGTGGGGTGCCTTCCCATATCTCTTTGGTGCCAAACTTGGTTATTAGAATTGCACAAGATTATTTTTATTGTTTTGCTGCTGTTGTTTCTACCTAAACTGTTGTAGTTGTTGTGTATATTGTTTCCTTCATTCTTTGTACTTTAAATCAGTTCAGCTAAGTCTTCCCAAGATTCTCTGCATTTTTTCATTTCTTATAGCACAACTATATACATTGTATTATTGTACCACAACTTGTTCAGACACTAATGGTCATCTTTTTTGTTCCTCAATTAATGGTCATCTATTTTGTTTCTAATCTTTTGCTACCCCCCAAAAGCTGCTTTAAGTATCTTGGTATATGTGAGGCCTTTCTCTTTGTCATTGATTATTTGGGGGCATAAGCCTAGTAATGGCATCTCTGGATCAAAGAATATGGAACTTAAAGTCATCTTTTCAAATAATTACAAATTACTTTCCAGAATGTTTGAGCCAACCCATAACTTCATCAACAATGCATTTATCTGCTTAATCACCCACGATCTTTCCAAAATTGACTATTATTGCCTTTTGTTATCATTGTTAATTTTGGGGGTATATTCTTATAGCATAATAGCATTCCATCATATTCATGTACTATTAACTTTTTCTGCCAATCTAGGAATTGATAGACATTCCCTTAGTTTCTTTGTCACTACAAAAAGAGTTGCTATAAATATTTTTGTATGTATGTTCTTTTACTCCTTCTTTGATCTCTTTGGGGTAAAGAGCTATTTGTGGCATCTTTGGGTCAAAGGATATCTAAGATCTCTGGGTCAAAATTTAATAGCATTTTGGTCATGGTTTCAAATTACTTTCCAGAATGGCAAGGTGAGCTCACAGCTTCAGCAACAGTTAATTAATCTGCTTGTTTTCCAACAGCCCCTCTAAATTTGTAATTTTCCCTTTTTTTTTGTCAACTTTGCCAATCTGATAAATGAGAGGTGGATCCCCTTTGCATTTCTTTAATCACTAGTGATCAAGAGCATTTTTTCATATAACTATTGATAGCTTGTATTCCTTCTTCTGAAAACTGCTTGTTTGTATCCTTTAAAAAGGATTATCAATTAAGTAATGTCTCTTATTCTGATAAATTTCAATCAGTTTCCTATATGACTTAGAAATGAGACTTTTATTAAAGAGATTTGCTGCAGTTTTTTCCCTCATTTACCTGCTTTTACTCTACTTTATCTCCATTGTGGTTTTTGTGTAAAATCTTTTTAATTTTGTGTAATCAAAATTATACACCTTCTGTGTTTCCCTTGATCTCTTATTTTGTCATGAACCCCTTATCTATAAATCTGACAAGTAATTTCTTCCTTGACCCTCTAATTTGTTTATGAAATCACCTTTTATAGCTAAATCATATCCCCATTTGGAACTTATCTAGATATATTGTGTGAAGTGTTGGTCTTTAACTATTTTTTAATTTTTTTGCTTTTTGGAGGGAGGAAGGTAAGGCAGTTGGAGTTAAGTGACTTGCCCAAGGTCACATGGCTAGTTTTGTGTTAAGTGTCTGAGGCAAGATTTAAACTCAGGTCCTCCTGACTCCAGGGCTGGTGCTCTATTCACTGTGCCACCTAGTCACCCCTCTGTAACTATTTTTTGACCAGACTGCTTTCCTGTTTTCCCAAAAGATTTTTATTGAATGAGTTCTTACTCCAGTGGGTGAGATGTTTGGATTTATAAAAAACTAAGCTACTACCCTTGTTTGTTTCTGTTCTGTATATACTTAATCTGTTCCACTGATCATTCTATTTCTTAACCAGTACCCAATGGTTTTAATGTTTACTGCTTTGTAGTAGTTTGAGACCTGCATGGCTAGACCTCCTCCATTCCCATTTTTCTCATTATTTCCTTTGAGGTTCTTGATCTTTTGTTCCTTCAAATTAATTTTATTATTTTTTCCCAGCACTGTAAAGTAAATCTTTGGTAGTTTGATATGGCAATGAATAAGTAAATTGTCTGGGGGTAGTATTGTTATTTTAATTATATTGGTTCAATCTATCCTTGAACAAATCAGTATTTCTCCAATTATTAAATCTGTATTTGTGTTTTGTAATTGTGTTCATATAGTTTCTGTATGTGTGTTGGCAGGTAGACTCCCAAGTATTTTATACTTTCCATAGTTAGTTTACATGAAATTTCTCTTTTGACTTAGTTCGTTGTTTTAATTGGTTTTTTAGTTGAGTCTCTAGGGGTCTCTTAGTATTATATCATTTGTACAAAGTTGATAATTTTGTTTCCCCTTTGCCTATGATTATTTCCTAAATTTCTTTTTCTTATATCATTGCTATATCTAGCACTTTTGTCACTATATTGAATAGTAATAGTGATACTGGACATCCTTGCTTTGCCCCTGTTTTTGTTGAAAAGGCTTCTATTTTATTCCCATTATGGATAATGCTGACTCTTCATTTTAGGCTGAGATCTCATATCATATTAAAGATTCATTTTGTTTTCTACTATTAAAAAAACCAGGAATGGGTATTGTATCTTGTCAAAATCCTTTTCTGTATCTCTTGATATAATTACATAATGTGTGACTCTTATTAATATGGTCGATTATGTTTATAGATTTCATAATATGGAGCCAACCTTCATTCCTGGCATAAATCCAATTTGGTAATAATATATGATCTTTATGATATGTTGCTTTAGTCTCCTTGCTGACATTTTTCTTAGATTATTTTGCATTTATCGTTTTTATTTATTTATGTAGGAGATTGATCAATAGATTTCCTTCTCTTTTTTGATCCTCCCTACTTTAAGTATCAAGACCATACTTCTATCAAATAAAGAATTTGGTAAGACCCCTTTTCAAAGAATTTATGGAATACTGAAATTAATTGTTCTTTAAATAATTAACAGAATTTTTTTCTTTCTGTTTTTTTTTTCTTTAGGAGTGCATTTATAGCTTGTTTAATTTCTTTTTATGAGATTAGGCTATTTAACACCTCTGTTTCTTGTTCTATCAATTGAGCGTTTTATATTTTTTGTAAATATTTGTTCATTTTATTTGGAATATCAGTTTTGTTGGTACATATAGGATAAAATAGCTCCTGATAATTTATTTTCTTTCTTCTTCATTGGTTGTGAATTTGCCTCTTTCACTTGTGATATTGGTAAATTGGTTTTCTTTTTACTTTTTTTTTTAATAATCAAATTAGCTAATGGTTTATCCACTTTAGTAGTTTTAAACAAGTTCCTAGTTTTATTTATGGATTCAATGTTCATTTTTAGAATTTTAATGTTTATCTGAGAGTGAATTTTTGTTTTTCTAGGGGATTTTTTTTTTTTTAGTTACATGACCAATTTGTTGATCAGATTTTGCTTTTTTTTTTTTTTTTGCCTTTTTCTTTTGGAGGGGGAAGGTAGGGCTATTGGGGTTAAGTGACTTGGCCAAGGTCACACAGGTAGCTTTTTGTGTGTGCTTGAGGCCGGATTTGGACTCAGGTCCTCCTGACTTCAGGGCCGGTGCTCTATTCACTGCACCATCTAGCCACCCCTCTTTTCTTTTTTTTTTATAAAAGTGTTTAGAGATATAGGTTCTTACCTATATACTGCTTTGACTTCATCCCCCAGAATTTCGTATGTTGTCTTATAATCATTATCTATTTTTTTTTTTTGCTTTTTGGGGGGGCAATTGGCGTTAAGTTACTTGCCCAAGGTCACCTGGCTAGTAAGTGTTTAGTGTCTGAGGGTGGATTTGAACTCAGGTCCTCCTGACTCCAGGGCGGGTGCTCTATTCACTGTGCCACCTAGCCGACCCTCTTTACTTCCTTTTAATTTATTTTTTGGTTAGATTTATCTAGATCTGAGAGGAAGTAAATTGAAGTTCCCCCACTATTATAGTTTTATGTCTCCCCATAACTCATTTAACTTTTCTTTAAATATTTAAGTGTTATGCTATTTGGTTCATATATGCTTAGTATTCATATTAATTCATTATATTTGGTACTTTTCAGCAAAGTGAAGTTTCCCTGCTTAGTTCTTTTAAGTCTATTTTTGCTATTGTTTTATCTGAGCTCGAGCTATCCCTCTTTTTTTTTTTACTTCAGTTGAAGCTTGAGATTTTTCTCCACTCCCTTATTTTAACTTTTTGTGCACCTTCCTATTTCAAATGTGTTCATATAAACAATATATTATGAACTCTACTTTTTAATCAATTCTGGCATTTTCTTTAATTATATGAGTGAGTTCATCCCATTCACATTCATAATTATAATTGTTAATTGTGTATCTCCATCCACCCAGTTCTCTTGTATTTTTCCTTTTCTGTTCCCTGCCCCCTCTTTATAAAGTAGGAGACAGTGAGAGAGAATAATATCTAGCACTTATATGGTACCTTATGGTTTTCAAAACACTTCACAAATATTTCACTTTATTCTCACAACCACCTTGGGAAGTAGGTGCTGTTATTATCCCCACTTGGCAAATAAGGAAACTGAGTCAGACAGAGGTTGTGATTTTCACAAGGTCATATAGCCAAAAAGCACCTGAGGGAGGATTTTAATGGCAAGTCTTCTTGATTCCAAAACCAGTACTCTTTCCATTACACCACCTAGAAACCTAAAGAAGGAGGTCAGCACTAGTGCTTTCAAATTGATTTAATCTGCTTCCTCGGCTCTCTTCCCTTTATATTATCCAGGATTCTGTAACAAGTTTTTAATCATTTTAAAATGTCTCTTTTAAACCCCTCTTCTAAATCTACCCTCCTTAGTTAGGGTTTGTTTTGCTTAAGACTAATTCCTTCACTTATCTACCCTTCCTCTGGTTCCCCCTTTTCTCTTCTCCTATTTACCTCCAGTTTCCCTGCTGAGTGAAATGTATTTCCATACACAAATGAGTGTGTGCACATATTCATTTGTCCTTTTATCAGTTTGGATGGGACTAAGGTTCAAGTATCACATACTCTCTCCCCTTCCTCCTCATTTGTACAGCCTCTATTTTTATACTCCAATTCCTTGAGATACTTTTCCTTGTCCTTTCTCTCCCCCCACCTATTGCATTTATCTTACCCTCCCTTTTCACTTTTCTTTTATGCTCAACAAAACATAACAATTATTTCTAGATCCTCTGTCTAATTATACATTCTTTAGGACCCCTTATAAAGGTAGATTTCTGAGGGGATACAGCTATCATCATCTTCTCATAAGAAAATGTAAACAATGTATCTAGGTTTAATCCCTTATAACTATTTGCTCCTATGTACCTTTTTTATGTTTCTCTTTACTCCTTTGTTTTCAAAGGTTTGATGCAGCACTAGTATTATCATTAGGAATGCTTGGAAGTCTTTTATTACATTGAAGATCCATTTTTGCCCCTTTAGGATTATACTCAATTTTGCTAGGTTTTGCTTTGGTACATAGTCTTGGTCCTCTTTTAATCCCTATGCACTGGAAAGCTCTATGTCATACTGCTGGTGAGACCCATTTTCAGTATCCAAATATCTCTATCTCTGTCTCCCTTTGTGGATCTGGGTTGAAAATATAACTCTTTCCAATTTTTCCCCTGCATTTCCCAATCAGGACACAGTCTGTTTTCTATATCTTTGTCCAAGACTTGTGCTAGGGAGCTCAGCTATACCTTGTCCTGCTACTCTACCATCTTTGCTCCACTGCCTTTATTTTATAGATGTAGAAATCAAGGGCAAAGGAAACTAAGAGTCTTTACCAAGGTCACATAGGTAGTAAGTGTCAGAAGTGTGATTTGAACTCAGGACATCTGAATTCAGAGCCATGTTGACTCCACTAGCTAAGCTAAGAAATCATAGACAGGGGAATCATTCACAGTCAGGTTCACAGGTTCTTGTGTTCTCATAGGATATGGTTCTATTGGTGGACAATTCATATAATCATCCTATCTCCTGAAGGAAATTTTTATGAGCAAATTCCACCCACTTTTAGCACCTCTATAATATTCTTAACCTTTTCCCCTGTGGGGTCAAATTTCATTTAGGCCTCTTGGTCTCCTGGCTGTCAGCTATTTTCTAAGCAGTACCATGGAACTGATTTCACCACCACCACCCCAGTCACCCTGCCCCAAATCCCTATTTCTCCTCAGTCAGAATGGCCTTTCTTACTTCCATAACTTTTTACGTAACCTTAGTCACATATCTAGCTTCTTCCTAGCTTGTTGGTCTATTAAAAAAAATGATGCCACACTCTCAACTAATCAGGAATAGTCACCACTGTATAATTGAACCTTAGTACTTCACCATACAGGTGGTCACTGTCTTCTTGATTCCCCTTCTCTTGTCAAAGCAGAAGTAGTGCGCAATTTAGAAGTCCCAATTTTCCCATAACCAAAATAAATACCCAAGGTCATAAATCTGCTGCATTTTTCATAGGCTCAGGAGGTGAGCCCTTTTAAAAGTATGGTCAGACTTATCATCTATGAACTCGAACTCCAAGTCTCCTTTTCCCTACCCAGTCCCTTATCACACCCGAAGTCTAATTTGATTAGCAAGACACTTGACCAGGAAACTTGTCTTACATTCTTCTAAACTAGCCCAGAGAAAGGGAAGGGCAGGTAAACAGCTGGGAGAAAGAAGGGAGATGAATATTGAAAGGGGGAGCATAAATACTAGTGTCCATCCACCTGTAAACACAATCACCAGTGAACATAGAAGAAAGGGAGGGGACTAACAGGAGGGGGCTGCGTGACTGCAAGGGCTGGTGAGCAATTTACTGGAGGAACTCATTTGGTGAGATCTATTCTGAGTTAATTAAAGATGGCTGCCAGAGGTCATCACCATGGTAACAATTAAGGCCAGGAAGGAGGCCTCCTTAGGCTTCATTTTAACAACACCCGTTATTTTTAACATAGAGATCTGAGTGAAGGAGGGAATTTCTAGGCCTTTTTCTTTTTCTTTTTCCTTTTGTATATGTCTGGCCAAGCCCTAGAAACTTCCACATTGATAGTATAGGAGAGTAAGGAGAAGATAAGGAGAGTAAGAGGAAGTAGTCACAGGGTTTCCAATGTCCTCCAGAGAAATAGATAAGCAACAGGTCTCTTTCTACTCCTTTGCTTTCCATTCTTATTCCCTGCTCCTCTAACTCTATCTCCTTGTCTTCTTACTAGTAGGCTGCACAGAGTCTATCTGTACTGGCCTAAAATCAAAGGAGAACTCCACTGTCTGAGTCTGAGTTGGGGAAGGAGAATTGGAGAGTAGTGCCAATTTATTCTTTAAAAATTGTTAAAATATTGTTTTTATTGACATATTTTTACATCACATTAATCTCTGAAAAACCTCTTACTGCTTCCACCTGGCCAGCCATTTTTATAATGATTTTACAAGAGGAAAAAAATACCTTAGCATAACTAGCACATCAATTATCTGATAATATAGGCAACATTTTAAAAACATATTGCCACACCGCTGCAGAAAAGAGAGATATACTCTTTGTCGAGGCCAAATTTAGTCATTATAAATATATAGTATTTGGTTTCTTTTTTTTGTTCTTTCCATTTATGTTGCTGTAGTCATTGTTGTTCTGTTTGCTTCAGAATTCATCTATTGATATAATTTTCTCACATTTCTCTGAATTCTTCATATTAGTTGTGCAATTATATGCCATGACATTCATGTACCAAAATTTGTTTTGCCTTTCCCCAGTCAATGGGCACCCACTTTGTTTCCAGTCCTTTGTTGCTGAAAGAAAGGAAGCTATGAATATTCAAATGTGCATAGGACCTATCTTTTTGCCTTGGCAGTTTATTTTTAAAATATATCTTTTGTTTTTACATTGCCCGTATTTCCCCAATATACTTTCCCCATCCCCCTCCTAGAGACCCATTCCATTTAATTAAAAATTTGGACATTTATCCTTTTTTTTTTTTTTTTTTTTTGCTTTTTGGAGGGCAGTTGGGGTTAAGTAACTTGCCCAAGGTCACATGGCTAGGTTTTTGTTTGTGTGTGAGTTGTCTGAGGCTGGAACCAAACTCAGGTCCTTCTGACTCCAGGGCCAATGCTCTACTCACTTCGCCACCTAGCCGCCCCCGACATTTATCCTTTTAAAAAATGATAAATAATGCCATAATAAACACTTCCAACAATCCCTACAACATGAATTTTCCCCCAAATAGTATTGATTAAGAGAAAGAAGGGATATATGTTAACTCTGACAGTCAGGTATTACTACTAACTATTGTATATGACCAGTGTTTTGTCCCTTTGTAATGGTGTATTTATACACACTGCTGTAGCCATTCTTTATATTGTTCTTTTGACTCTTTTTCACTTTGTATCTCTTCATTCAAGTCTTAGCTTGTTTCTGTGAATCCTTCACCTTCATCATTCCTTTTAAGTGTCAGTTTATCCTTGACTTGAACTACAGCATAGGGCAATGGACTGAGAGTGAGGACTCCTTCATTCTATTCCCAGGTCCACCAATCAACTTACTTTGAATGACCTTACTTCTTTGGAGAGGCAGAGGAATTCAATAGAAAGAGCACTGAATTTTAAGAGTCAGGACTTCTGGGATCTAGTTCTCATTCTGCCTTCAGCAAGCTCTGTGACATTAGGAATAAAACACTTGCCCTCTTTTGATTTGTTTTTCCACTGAAAAATGCATTCGTTGGACTAGATTGTGTTCTTAACCTTTTTTATGTCATGGACCCTTTGGAAATTTAGTGAAACCTACAGACTCCTTCTCTGAATAATGGTTTAAATGCATAAAAATAAAATATGGTGGAAAGGGAATCAATTATTTTGAAATACAATTTTCAGGAATGGGATAGGACACTGTGTTGGGAGGAGGGGGACTGTGAAACACTCCACTAAATCTGAGGGGAAAAAACATCCACCTGGGGACAGTCCTGACCACCCAAATGTCACTTGGGGCAGAGACCAGGATTGGTGAACCACAAATTGCCCAGCACAGGAGAAGGTTGAGATGCTTTGATAGCCAGTCTCCAAGAAAACCACAGAGGGGAGGAAGTCAGAAAGTGAATATAATATGGGAAAATAAAGGAGGGAGAGATGGGAATTGCCAAAGACTCAAAGGCCTTGAACATAAGCAGATAAATCAATATAAATATAGTTATTAAAGTATTTTTTTATGAACAAGTTCATGGACCCCAGGTTTACTAATCCCTGGTCAGTAGGTAGTCTAGCCTACATGATCTGGTCCCCTCTAACTTTGACAGTAAAAACATCACAGATCTGGAACTTTAGAGATTAACCAATCCAACTCCCTATTTTTTTTTTGATTGAGGAAATTGCTAGGTTAAGCAAGTGACATACCTAAGGTCATTCAACATTTTGATGACACAGTTGAGATTTAAACCCAGCTCTCTGAACTCTTGGCTCAGCTCCTGATGGTATTATTGTTTGATGGTTCTAGTAACCTACAATTTTCACTTTGTTAAGAATTTCCAAATAGATAAAATTAGTGAGATGTGAGTCAAAGGCCCATTCTAGCTTCTTGACTCAATTTGATAGCAGTAAGCCACCTACTTCTCCAGAGTAGGAGTTGTAAGGTAGTGGTTGAGGTGGGTGGGTGAAAATGAGTTAAGAAACTGACACATGCTTCTTGAAACTCTGATCCCTTTCTCATTTCTTGGGAGAGAAGTCCCAGTCCTTATGTTTCTTATGTGAGCTTAAAGTAATGAATCATACCTGAAATAAAGGTTGGTGCTTCTTTCATTCTACAGATATTGACAGAGGTAGCAAATGCAGGAGTCATGGTGGATATGTCTCTGTGAGAGTCCTGGGAGAATTGGTGTATGGACCTTTAAAATCAAGGTATTCTTTTTCATGGGATGGTGAGGGATGAATAAAAGAAGGGAGGGTGATAAATATTTTCAATTAAAAATAACTAGTTCCAAATTCCTACAAGCCTCCTCAAGTGGTCCAATATTAGAGCCATGTAGGAGTCTGAGACAGAACACTCACAGTTTGTGGATTGTTCTTTTACTTCTCCATTAATGTTTGTTGACTTAGAATAAAAAACTTGGGTTTGAGCAACAATTCTGCCAACCATTAGCTGTGTGACTTTTACCAGTTAACTTAACCTCTCTGAGATTTTGTTTTCTTATTGTAAAATGAATTTGGTGGTTTTAAAATAACTTTCCAGCTCTAACAGGCTATGAGTCATTTCACAAGCAATGAGATATATTCTTCACCATGCTGTGAAAAGTGAGCTATGTACCCATCCTTAGGACACTGTGTTTAAGTGTATGTGGGGATGGGGTAGTAGGAGAGGGGACTATCCCCCTTATCAGCCATGATGGTTAAGAAGTGTTGGTTCCATAGAACCAATATTCTTTGCAGCTGTATACACACACGTATGTACACACACACACACACACACACACACACACACACACACACACAGGCACCAGACAAAGAGAATGGTATATGAAATCAAAGATCCCTATTACATGATAGGATTTAGAACTAGAGGAGTCTTTAGAGATTATTTAGCCAAACTCCTTCATTTACAAATGAGTAAACAAATGAGACCCCAGAAATGTCAAGAGTTGGAAGCATCATGGGAGCACTATAGAGTTCATGGACAAAACCTTAATTGTAGGAAGTAGAGCTGATAGTGGGAAAATGATAGAGAAATCTCATGACCCTTAAAGAACTTCTTGGATTGAGTGGGAACTGGGGCCAAGGAGTCACAAAGCATGGGGCCATTATGTCCTTCACTGGTACCCTAAGATATGTGGACAGGTTCAAGGAAGGATATTGATAATTTATGGACCCATTGAGGTTGGGTTGAAGGTCAACCCAACCAAGTACCCAACCAGGCTAGTACCTTAAGTCTAGAGCAGGGGGTTCTTCATTTCTGTAACCTTTTATAAAAATGTTTTAATTGTATTTCAATGTAGTTGGTTTCCTTTGTAATAATATTTATTTTATTTTATGCATTTAAAACATTATCCTGAGAAGGGGTCCATAGTATTCACCAAATTATCGAAGGGGTCCATGGCACAAAAAAGATTGAAAACCCATGAGCTAGAGAATTGTATGTAAGTTTCTGATGGAGTGGCTTAAAGGGCTGATTGTAGATCATACATGTGGGAGGTTGCATGTTTCTCTAGCAACTCGTACTGCTTTCTCCTCGGGACACTGGGAAGTGGGGCATCCAGGGCAGTCTTATCAGTATGAGGGACTTATAAAGTCCCTGGGAGAGTGGGACTCAGCAGAGAGGAATAGAAAATTGCCTTGAATTTTTATGGACACAGGTGTGAGTCTTTTGTGTTTTGTGTTTTCTGTCAAGTTAAAGAAAATCTAATATTTGAAATCATTTTAGCCTGAGTTCTTGCATGAGAGTTGGAGGCCCTTTCTGAAAGTAGAGACCTAGGCAGGAACCAGATTCTAATATTTCTATAGTGAAGGTTCAAGGCAGAAAAGGAGATAATGTAGTAAAAAAAATCCTGAAGATTGGGCCCAGGTAGAACTTTAGGTCTAGGCTATAAGTTATACATAGGCTACATGTAGGGAGCAAGAAAGAGTGTGTAGCTGTCAAGTCTGACACTATGGAATCTGACTTGGGGACGATTTGTTTCCTAAAATCACATCTGTTGAAATAAAATAGAGAACTAGGCAACCAAACCCTAGGCTTACTTTCCAACTTCAGAAAGAAAAGAAAGCAAGTCTCCCCATCAATTAGGTCAAGTATCCTTGCATTGAGGCAGCTAGGCAGTGCAGTAGATGGAGTACCAGGTATAAAGTAAAAAAGACTCATTATCCTGAGTTCAAATCTGGCCTTGGACACTCACTAGCTTTTCGACCCTGGACAAGTCACTTTACCCTGTTTGCCTCAGTTTCCTCATCTGTAAAATGAGCTGGAGAAGGAAATGGTAAACCACTCCAGTATCTTTGCCAAGACATCAAATGGAGTTATGAAGAATTGGATGTAACTGAACAACAGCAACAACAAAATCCTTGCATTAAATCTAATAACATGATCCATATTTCTATACTTCTTTAAGGTTTGCAAATTGCTTTCCTCCTAATAACTCCATGAAGGAGAGGATTCTGGGAAGATGGTGGAGTAGGTCAGAAATCATTTGGCTAGCCAAATTTCCTCCAGAGAACAAGACTGAGAGCATTGTGTCAGTGGTAATATAGAGCAGCAGAAATAAACAAAAATCAGGGTAAAGCAGTTATTCTTCTAAGACAACCTAAGGAGACCCCAGGAAAGACCTGATCTCAGGCCAACCCTGTGGAGTTGATGAGCAACAAGCCTTGGGGGCAACCTCAGCCTTAAAAACTTTCATCTCATGGACAGTATGGGGATCTGATGGTTGAGTATGAGATTGAAGGACTTTCCCTTGTTAGGGGACACCAAGCATGATTGTGCTGACCAGACTCATCCTGGGCTGGGCTGCTGCTTCGGGAGGAGGAGCTAGAACACACCTGGTGAGTGTGGTAGCAGAGAAGCAGGGACTCTGCTGGCTGTGGGCAATTGCAGGAGAGCAGAATCCCTGGTTTCAGTTCCAGGGCAGAGAGGACAGCTATAGTTTGCAGACACTCAAGGGACCTAAGGGATTAAGATCATTAAGCATGAAGGGGGGCTCTAGCCATGGCTTAGGACTGGAGAGGAGAGCCCAAAGTTGAACCTCCAGACAGTTTTCAGAAAATAATAGTAAGGAGCACCTGAGATTTGGGGCATCATTCCCTATACCTTGGTTCTAGAACTTGATTACACTAATAGCTGATAAAAAAAAAAAACACAAAATAAAACAAACAAAAAATAAGTAAAAATGAGCAAGCAAAGGAGAAAGAACCCAAGTATAGATAGCTGCTATGGGAATAGAGAAGTTCATATTCAGAGGAAGATAATGGAACTAAAAAAAAAAAAAAACCACGCTCATTTTTTCAATTAGAAACGTCAAATATTTGGTCCTAAGCACAAAAAGAGTCCTTGGAAGAACTTAAAAAGGACTTTAAAAATCAAATAAGAGAGATTGAGGAGAAATTAGGGGGAAAGGAGCAATCCAAGAAAATCATGAAAATAATGACAATAAAATCAACCAATTTGAATTGGAGAATAAAAACTTAAGAAAGAAAATAATTCCTTGAAAATTAGAATTGCATGCTAATGATGGTCTAAGACGCCAAGAAATAATGAAACAAAAACCAAAATAATTTTTAAAATAGAAAAGAATGTGAAACACCTCATCAGAAAAACAACTGATCTGGAGAACAGGTTGAGGAGAAATAATATAAGAATAGTTGGACTACCTGAAAATTATAATTTAAAAAAAGAATCTTGATACAATATTATAAGAAATTATCAAGGAAAATTGCCCTGAAGTTCTAGATCAAGAAGACAAAGCAGAGATAGAAAAAAAACCCACCAATCATTACCTGAAAGAGACCCCAGCAGAAAAATTTACAGAAATATCATAGTCAAGTTTCAAAGCTCCCAGCTTAAGGAGAAAATATTGGAAGCAACAAGAAAAAAAATTTTTTTTTTAATATCATGGAGCTGCAGTGAGGATTACACAAGACCTGGCAGCTACTACATTGAAAGAATGTAGGCCTTGGAATACTATATTTCATAAAGCAAAAGAGCTGGGGTCATGACCAAGGGTAACTTACCCAATAAAGTTAACTATAATCCCAAATGGGGAAAAAAATGGACATTTAACAAACGGACAGACTTTCAGGTATTTGTAACAAAAACAGCAAAACTTAGGGGAAAATTTTACATATAACATCCAGGAGAAATATAATGCCAACATTAAGGACCAATTATAAAGGCCTCAATAAAGCCAAATTACTTACTTTTTATATGTGAAAATATTATCAGTTCTTTTATGACTGCCATTTTTATTTGGGTAGTTTGAGAGAAAGGCTTGAGCTAAGCTGAATATGATAGGGGTGATTCTTTAAAAAAAAAACTGTAGGGAGACATTTAAAAAGGAGCAATTATCTCATACAAATGAGACATAAAAGGAAAAACTGATACAGAAGAAGCTAGTAGGGGGGAGTGTAGGTAGTGCTAAAACTTTTGTCTCATCAGGAATGGGTTGAAGAGGGAAATATGAATCTCTATCTATCTATCTCTCTATCTATCTATCTATCTATCTATCTATCTAGCAGTAGCAGGCAGAAACAAAGCAGAGGAGTGAGGCAGGATAGAGTAAATAGGTTGAGAAGGATAGTGAGGAAAAATAGAAAGGAGGAAAATACACAAGTAATTGTAACTTAGAATGTGAATGACATGAATTTACCCATAAAACAGAAACAGCACATTAAAATTTTGAATTCAACAATATGTTGCTTTCAGGAAACATTACAAAGATGAGAGATACACACAAAGATAAAATAAAGGGCAGGAGTAGAAATTAGTAGTTAAAAAAAAACAAAGATAGTCATCATAATCTCAAAGTTAAAATAGATATAATCAAAAAGTGAAAAACAGAGAAACTATACTATGTGTCAGCAATACTATTTATTCAGTATTGTTTTAGACCATTTAAAATACCTAGACAATATGAAATATCTGAGTGCTTACCTGCCAAAACAGACACAGGAACTATATGAACATAAACATAAAACACTTTTATGCAAATAAACTCAGATCTAAATAATTGAAGTAATATTTATTATTCATGGGTAGGTAAAACAATATAGTTTTTAAAATGACAATCTTACCTAATCTATTTATTCAATGTCATCCCAATTAAATTACTAAAAAATTTAGAATTAGAAAAAATAATAAAGTTATTTTGAAGAACAAAAGGTCAGAAACTTCAAAGAAAGGGAAAAGAGATGTAAAGGAAGTAGATTCAGCAGTATCAGATCCTAAACTATATCATAAGGTGAGAGCATTGTTGAAGTGTAAAAAGGATAATTTTAATTATTTTTAATAAAAAATTTCTTGAATAAATAAAACCTATGTATCCAAGAATAGAAGGAATGCAGAAAATTGGGGGAGGGGGGAACTTCATAGGCAATCTCTCAGATAGGATGGGATTGGGTTGGAATATTGCTACAGTGTAGGAAATGATGAGCTGATTGGTTTAGAAAAACATAGAAAAGATTTGGACTTATGAAGGAAGATGCTATCTACCTTCAGAGAAACAGATGATAGAAAATAAGTATAGTAGGTCTTACATATACATATATGAGAGTATATGTGTATGTTTATAGATATCTATGTGTGTGTACATATATATGTATGTGTGTACATACACACACACACACACACATATATATATATGTATATATATATATATATATATATATACCCACACTTAATTGTAGCCTTCTTTAGGGTTGGGGGGAGGAAGAGAAAAAATAAAGTAAAAAGTGCACAGCAGAGAATAAAAGAAAACCTACAATGAAGTAAAGAAAAGCTGGGCAGCTTTGAAAACAATGTGTGGTATTTATTATATAGGTTTTCTTGAAATGGAAATTTATTGTTTTATATTGAATCCTCTCTTATGGTCTGCTGTATATATAAGATTTTTTGTTTTGTCATTTTGTATTTAAGTCTAAATTTTTTAAATTACCAAAACCACCCCAATAACTCCATGATAGAAGTATTAAAAATGTCACTGACTCCACTTTACAATTGAATTAACTGAGCCTAAGAGATGCTAAGTGATTGAGCCATGGTCAGTAAGTCCAGGAGCTAAGTTTTGAGGCCAGTTCTCTTGAATCTTCAAGATCCAGCATTCTCCTTGCCACCTCATGATGCCATTCCCTCAACTGCCCAAAGAGGGGATGGGGAAAGTGGGAGGAGAGACTTCTATTGGTTGGCAGATGAAAGGGTCATTTAAATGATTTGGTAGCCTACAACCAGCATTGTAGTGTAGTGGAAAGATCACTGAGTATGGTCCTTGTCCTGGCTTCAGTACCATGGAACATATATTCTAAGAGAGGAGACAACATGTAAATATGTAGGTACATAGATGATATATACAGAGTGGAGAAAGGTAACCTAAAAGCGGGGAGACATTAGCAACTGGCCAAGATCAGGAAATACCTCCCGCAAAAGTTAGAAATACCTCCTGCAAAAGGTGGAGTCTGAATTGAATCTTAATTTTATTTATTCATTTGTTAATTTGTTCATTTATTTATGGAGCCAAATAAGGCTAAGTGACTTGTCCAGGATCACACAGTTAGTAAGTGCCTGAGGCCAGATTTGGACTCAGATCCTCCTGACTCCAGATCAGTGTTCTATCCACTGTATCACCTAGCTGCCCCTAAAAGAAACTAAGAGATATTCCGGGGCATGGGGGAAAGCCACTGCAAAGACAAGAAAGAGGGAGATGAAATATTCTCTTTTTAGATAGAAAAAGGAGACCAGTGTCACTGGATAATTCATGGAAGTGAGTAATTATAAGAAGACTGGAAAGGTAGGAAGGAAACAAGTCAGAAAGAGCTTTAAAAGCCATATATATGACATATTTGATTGTGGGGGTAGTAGGAGACCACTGGAATGTATAGAACAGGAGAGTGATATGGTCAGACCTATACTTTAGAAAAACACCTTAGTAGCTGAGTGAAGGCCAGATTAGAGTAGGGAGAGATTTGAGTCAGAGAGATCAGTTAGAAGGCAACAGTCTAAAGAAAGGTGGTGAGGGCCTGAATTAAGGTGATGACTATGTGAATGGAAAGAAGTCAGTGTATATGAAGAACATTATGATGGTAGGAATGGCAAGATTTGGCAATAGATTAGATATATTAGATGAATAGTCAAGGATGACACTGAGTTTTCAATCCTGGGTGACTGAGAGGATAGTGCTACCCTTGATAGTAATAGGGAAGCTTTGAAGGAGGGGATGATTTGAGGGGAAAGACAAAAAGCTGTGCTTGGTCATGTTGAATTTGAGATGCCCATAGGACATGGAGTTTGAGATGTCTAAGATGTCCATGCCTCTTGGAAGCTCTTAGTTGGAGATGTGGGACTGGCACTTGGGAGGGAGATTAGGGCTGGATATATACATCTGGGGGTCATCAGCACAAAAGATGATAATTCAGTCAATGGGAGGTGATGAGATCATGAAGTGAAATCTTCAAAATAAAAGGAGAGGGCAACTAACTGGCACAATGAATAGAGCACCGGCCCTGGAGTCAGGAGGACCTGAGTTCAAATCCAGCCTCAGACACCTAACACTTACTAGCCATGTGACCTTAGGCAAGTCACTTAACCCAATTGCCCTGCCTTCCCCCCTCCAAAAAAAAGCAAAATAAAAGAAGAAGGGGGTCCAGGACAAAGCCTTGGGGGATGCTTACAGTTAGAGGATGACTTGATTGAAGAACCAGCAAAGGAAATGGAGGAGCAGTCAAATAGATAGGAGAAGAACCATGAGAGAATAGGATCATGAAAATCTAGAGAAGAGAGAGTATCCACACCATTTATCAACAGTCTCAAATGCTGCAGAAAAGTCAAGGAGGGTAGAATGGAGAAAAAGCTATTAGATTTGGCAAATAAAAACTTACTGGTAATTCTGGAGAGGAGAGCTCCAGAGGCCAGTGACCAAATTGCAGAGGGTTTAGAAACCAGGGAAAGGAAAACAGGCGGAGGCACTGATTGTAGAAGGCTTCCTTCTACAGCTTCCTTCTAGTTTTGAGAACTTGTGGCTATGTGTCACATCACTACTCCGGGCATCATTTTCCCCATCAAATAGGAGGAAGTCAGACTAGATGAACTCTAAGGTCCCTTCCAGCTTTAGATACTACATTTCAGTCCTCTTGTTCACTTCTATAGATGACCACAGTTGTACACATGGTCTGGGCATCTCTTAGGCCCATAGAAGCAATGAGGAGAGGAACTTCAAGAAGCTTATCTGGACCACTTGATTCTGATTTCTAACCCTCATCACCCACCCAGTCTGGCCTATAGAGATGTTATATTTCTGCTTCCTTTTCATAAATAAAACTCAGAAATTCCCTCAGAAATAGCCAGTAGCCAGCTCACTGAATGCAAATGGAGTTCTGGCACCCTCTGGGAGACCTCTTGGATCTCCCTGCCTCTGCTTAGAGCCCATAGGTGTCTACATGTGAGTAAGAAGGAGGAGGAGGAAGGATTAGTTGAGAGTTGTATGTTTATAGAAATGAGTGTCTGTGCCTTATAGATCCTCACCAGACAGGATTGTTCATCCCCAATATTCTCCCCACCACTCAATCAGTAAGCCAGTAAGCATTTATTGGTCACTTACCATAAAAATTCCAGAGAAGGGCTTAAGATAGTTCCTGATCTCAAGGAATTCACAATCTATGGGGGAGATCACATGAAAACAACTGTGTGCTAATAAGATATATACAGAATAAATTTATGATAATCAATAGAAGGAAAGCACGAAGCTGGTCCTTAGGTCAACTACATTCTTGATTATACTCCTGAATCTCAGGAAAGATCTTTAGCTCAGTTGTTTTGGGGAGTATCTGTGTGCTTCTCCTGGGACCCTTCTTAGGAGTTCAAAGCTGTGGATGACATAAAGAGAGGTCTCATAGTCCAAGGGAGAAAGGATACCACCAGATTTCCTGAGTCTAAGGAGAGCTTTGGGATGGGGGAAAGAAAACCTCAGTGATGCCAGCTTGTATGAAGAATGTTGGTGTGGCTCTGGGCAGAAACTGAGATTGTGTCATTCATGAAGCTAGATACACAAAAGTTCTCTTCAAGTCTATTCATTGTTGGTTGAGGAGGCAATAGAAACTTCCAATCTGCAAGAGAGGACTGGATTCATGGCATAGAATTCAAGGAGGTAAATGAGTGAGAGCCTGAACTATCAGCCCCACTATGGAAGATGTCATGTGCTCACTATGAACCTGGATTGGGAAAGGGGTGATTTATATACATGGTTTGAGAAATGGAGCAGGTCTGCCTATGGGCCACAGGTGGGACTAATTGTGCTCCAAACACAAAACTGGAATGTGGCCTCAGTTCCCAGAAGCATCTTTCTCAGCTTGGAGCAAATATTAAGGGACCTTTGGATTAGGTCTCCTGATAGGAAGACCATCTATCCCAGAAAACTTGGCTCACCTGCTCTGCCCTAACTAATACCTAAAGGAAAAGAGTGATGGTGGTGCTCATCCAGTTACTAGCTGGGCATGGAGTGAATTGACAGGTGTGAATTGAGTGAGTAGCATTTTGTAGTGAAGAAAAGCACTGGAGCTGGGGTCAGGGGCACTGCTTTAAATTCTACTCCTTGTTCATTTCTTGATACGGAACCTTTGGAAAAACATTCGCTCTTTTAGATCTGTTTTCACATTTTGAAAACGAACTTGTTAGATTTAATGGTGTCTAGTACCTCTCCCAGCTGTAGACCTCTGATCCTAGTTATGGGGGTCCTGATTTTTGTTTGAGGCCTTCTTAGGATAGACTAATCCCACTTCTCTGGGACTCAATTTGCCCACAGGTATTACTCAGGACCCTTCTATCTTTTTGGTACTGTCTCTGGATCACATGGAAAAGGGTGCAAGACGAGAAATTTAGCATGGGGAGATGAATTTTGTATTGTGAATGAACTCAAGAGACCTTTGGAGGGTGGGTCATTAAGCCCCAAGTCACCTCTATTTCTCAACTTCTGGGCATATAATTTTAACTATGATAACTGCTTTTCATAGAGATCATGGTTAGAAACCTCTAAATTATGTTCTAGCCCTGCTGACCACCTCAAGTCCCAGATCGAGGTCAGGGTAGGGGACTCCTCTGTAATCTGGCAATCCCTAAATTTCCTTGGACCTCTAAATCCTATAGTTTTCTAATTCACAGAATGCGGTCCATCCCTCCTCTTTGTGAGAGAACGGATCAGATCAGAGGAGGCGTCACCAGGCACAAAGCGCTTTATCCCAGCGGCACCTAGTGGTAGAATCAGGAACTGTAATTTTTCCAAACAGTAAAGGGGGATTTAGTTAGCAGTAGGGGTTCAGATGGGAATGGGAAGGTTACCCATAGCCAAAAATACTCTCTTAGGTCTAAGTATTTGCCCAAAGGGATGCTAAGATCTTTTTTTTTCTATTCCTTCATACCCATTTCACCAGAACAGCTCATTCTGCTTCCAGTTCTGCCATCTCTGGGTGGAGGATTGAACCACTGCTGTCCTCTCCTGCTACAGTCCACCTGCTCCTGTGGGCACTGGCTCATCGGGAAACAGTGTGGTCTTGATTGTGACATAGAGAGGGGATGGGAATTCGAATATGGCTGCTTGAATGTGTTTACACAGGAGACCTAGTGTTGCTGTTTGCAGGAGAGTGCAATCCCGATTCACCCCCCCCCCCATCTATCCCCTCCCCCATAAACATTTCTCTTGGTATGTCCATCTTGGGTATTCTGTGTGTGTGTGTGTGTGTGTGTGTGTGTGTGTGTGTGTGTGTGAAAGAGAGAGAGAGAGAGAGAGAGAGAGAGAGAGAGAGAGAGAGAGAGAGATATGTGTGCACGCCATGCCTTCTCACTCCCCCAGAACTGACAGCAGACCTGATACAGCAGGTTCTTTGTCTCCTGCCCGCCTGCCTATCACAGCTCTGAGAGAGATAGAAAAGGGGGGGAGAGAGAGAGAGAGAGAAAGAGAGAGAGAGAGAGAGAGAGAGAGAGAGAGAGAGAGAGAGAGAGAGATTCAATACGGATCATTGGAATTTTAATATGCCCAGTGTTAAGGCCAGAGCTGCTTAGCTGGGCCATCTCCCCTGATGCAAACAGTAAAGCCATTTTGAAAAGGCAAGGCAGCTCCAGTGTGTGGAGGAGTATCTTAGAGAACATGGGGACCCCACCCCTTCTGACATTTCCTGGCAGCTTATTCCACAGAACCACAGAATCTTAGCCTTGGAAGGGACCTTAGAAGTCATCTATCTCACTCTCCTGTCCAGTGAAGGAATCTCTTCATCAGCATCCCTGACTGGTGGCCATCTAGCCTCTAGCTGAACAGTGACTCTCACAAGCAAGGCAGCTTTGTCCTTTGTTAGCTTGAATAGCATGAAAGGTCTCCTAGGGTCATATGATCATAAGTTCAGAGCCAAAAGGAACATTCGAGGCACCTTGTCCAACCCCACCCCCATTTTACAGATGAGGAATTGTGTTTTAGAGAAGTTACAAGAGTTCCCAAAGGCCATGCAAGTAGTAATCAGGAGAACTGGGATTTGAGTAGATCTCTTAGGGCAAATTCAGTGTGTCCTGTTAACTGAACCCAAATCTGCCTCCATGAAACACTCCATTCTATATATGAAAATAAAGAAGTGACTGGAAGCAGGAATATTTAAACTGTAAGGGCTATGCCCTCCTGTGTCTAGACAGTTCTTTCTACTTCTACTTTTGTAGTGTACTTCATATTTAAATTTCAGATACATGGTGGCCCAATGAGAAGTGTGGTAATGCTGGAGCCAGGGAAACTGGGTTCAAATCCCATCCCTGATATTTATGAATTGTGAGACTTTGGAAAAGTAATTTTACCATTCCTGCACCTTTAATTTTACTCTTTGACTGTAAAATGAAGGGATTTGATTAGGTGGCCTTTGAGGTACCTTCCAGTGCTATATCTTTTTGGTCCTGGTTCTTCACTCTCCCCCACCCCAAGTTATAAATAACAAAAACCTTAAAATAGCTGGGATGTCAAAGCTCAAAGCTTTCAGATCCTCCAATCACTCCTTATATATTCCATGGTTTTCAAAGTCCTCGTTATCCTCATCATCATCCTCTGAACATCATTCTGGTTTGTCAATAATTCTCTGAAAATTTGGCACCATGCAGATTTTGGAAAAATACAGGGAAAAACACAGTGGAACTCCTTGGTTCTGGATGCTCAACTTCACAGAATTACAGAGTATCACCAATAATTTCATGAATACAGTTGAGTCAGAAATAGTCCCCCACATTCCATATCAGCATGGCATAGTGGAAAGAGTTCTGGCCTCAGCAGAGCTGGGTTCAGATCCCATCTCTAACATTTAATACCTGTATATCCTCTGCCTCCATGGGACTCAATTTTTCTATTCTGAAAATGAAGGGGTTAGACAAGATAGTGTCTGAGATTCCTTCTATCTCCAAGTCTAAGGGCAGAAATGTCCCTTTTACTCCAGTAGCCATGGTCCTGGAATCTTAAAGTCAAATTTGGGGCTACTTTCTGGATATCAGGCAGGAACTACAGGATCAAGAGTGAAATATGTCTCAAGACAGCCAAATCCAGGAATGCTGGAAGGTAGAAATTTGGGGGCATCTGAACTGCCTTCAGCTTTTCTCTACATTCTTAAGAAAAGCTCCCACCCAGGGAATAGGGGAAAATGGGAAGTAGTGGGAATAGAGCATGATAAAGAAGCTGTTCCTTCACTGCAATATCTTTTTTTTCTTTTTCAGCTTGCCTTCACCTTGGACCTTCAGCTAGACATGAATCTTCAGACCAAGAACTTCAAATTCAGTGGCAGAGCTTGGCATTGTGTTTCTAAATGGTCCTTTTCACTGTAACCAAAAATATCTGATGGCTCCAGGAGTAGGGGCAGATGAAGAGGAAAGGTCTATTTAAGGAAGTGTCAGGGGATTCACTAGTTATTCAGATAAATGAAGATAGCTACCATGTGGAAAAGAAAACAGATTCATTTTGTTTCATTCCAGAAATTATAACTATAGCCAAATAGTCAAAACTCTTAAGCAAGAACTCAAATAGAGTTCATCTTCAGATGCCTCAGGAGTAAAGGAATGAGGCAGTCACCATAGGGAATCAGTTTCTTAACTGCTATGCCAGCATCCTCAGGGGAGAGAGAGCTGTGGAGCTCCAGAGTCTGGTATGATGGTTCACAGAAGAATCCAGGACTTGTGACCACAAGGATGTGGGATTAGATGTTCTCCAAATTACCTTGCAACACTGAATCTTAAGAAATTTAAAAAAAAACTTTATTTTTATTTTGAACTTAAATGTCAAACAATATGGGCATTTGCATATACCTAATAAAACAAAAAAGGGGTGATTGTATATGAAACCTTAGAGCTCTGTTATGTGCAGCTTGCTTTTTAAAGTACAAAATAAATTCAACTTGTAGCTTTCAAAGCTATCCTGCTTGAATCTGCTTCCTTCTGGCCTTCCTTTTGTTCTCTTCTCTATATGAAAAAATCTTCAATAATCCTATATATTTATATATTTGTGATTTATATTTATACATTTATATTCACATATATTTATAACAATTTCTTTACATTTTGGTACCACAGCCCTACCCACCCTCACTCTCCTAACTAACTAAATGGGAAAAAAAGAATAGAAAAACAAAGCCCTTGGGATAAATACATATAGTCAAATGAGACAAATTCTCACATGGTCTGCGCCCAAAATTGTATGATTTTGTGAAACTTTCCTATGAAGTCTCAAACCCAGAAACATTAAGAAATTAATCTGGGGCAGCTAGGTGGCGCAGTGAGTAGAGCGTTGGCCCTGGAGTCAGAAGGACCTGAGTTCGGAGCCGGCCTCAGACACTTAACGCACACACAAACAAAAAACCTAGCCGTGTGACCTTGGGCAAGTTACTTAACCCCAATAGCCCTCCAAAAAAGAAAAAAAAAAAAAAGAAAAGAAAAGAAATTGATCTGGCAGAAACCAAAAAGTAAATTGAAGTAAGAAATTGTGAGTCATGCCCAGCAGCACCAACAAGACAACCATTTAATTCAAGGATGAAGAGTGCGGTAAGTGTATACACTATATAACTGAGATTTCATATCTAGGATGGCATAATTCTTCCACAAAACTTTAAATAAAATTCTGTTCATGGCCAACAAGATAAGATCATTGGACTAATAGTGATGAGTCCTTAGTGTTCAATAAATATTTGTTAACTGATTAATTAATTTATAGTCCAGAAAGCAGTTTTGACAAGGTGAAAGAGATGGTGGTTTAAGATGACTGTCAGTCTAAGAGTGAGGATAAAGTGAGGAAGAGCACAGAGGTTTTTAACCTGGGGTCCATTAACTTGTTTGTTTGTTTGTTTGTTTGTTTGTTGTTTTTAATTTTATAGCTTTATTTCAATCATTGGATTTTTTTTTGCAATTTTTTGCGTTTTATTTTATGAATTTAAAAACATTATCCTGTTCTCCAGTTGACAAATGGTTGAAGAATAAGAATAGGCCGTTTTCAGAGAAAGAATTCTAAGTTAGTCATAAAATGCTCCAAATCACCAGTAATCGGAGAAATGCAAATTAAATTTACCTCATACTCATCAGATTGGCAAAGTTGACAAAAATAACAAAAGTTGGAAAGGCGATGAGAAAGTAGGTACATTAATATACTATTATGGAGTTGTGAGTTGGTTCTGCCATTCTGGAAAGCAATTTGAAACTATGTCCAAAAATTATTAAACTGTGCATTTTTTTTGATGAAAAAGAACTGGGAAACTAAGGGTGTCCAACAGTGGCAGGTGGTTGGATAAATTATGGCATGTGAATGTAATGGAATACTAATGTGCTATTATGAATTATGAAGGGGACAGTTTCAGAGAAACCCGGGAAGACTTTTATGAACTGATATGATGATTGATGAATGAAGTGAGCAGAACTAGATGAACAATTTATATAATACCAATATCACAAAGACAAATAACTTCAAAGAATTTAAGAACTCTGATCCATGCAATGCTGAACCACGATTCCAGAGGACCTATGATAAAAACATGCTCTCTTTACAGAGAAGTGATGGACTTATGAAGCAGATTGAGACATATATTTTTTGAACATGGACAATTCAGAATTAGTTTTGCTTGACTATAGATATTTGTTACAAGGGTTTTGTTTTTCTTTGTTATTTTCAATCGGAGGATGGGAGGGAGAGAAAATACATTCACTGAAAAAGATAAAATCAAAAATTTTAAACCCCTTTTTGGTTTTGTATCCTTGGTGCTTAGCACACTGCCTGGAGTATAGCAAGTATTTAATAAATGCTTTCCATTCGTTCATCATAGAGGACTGGAGGAAAAGATGATACGAAGAACTAGACTACAGCATAAGAGCAAAAGAAAACAGATAATTCAGAGGGCTAAGTGACTGAGAACCCAGAGTCCCTTTTTTGGAAACATACTTCAGGTCCATATTGGAATCTAATCAGTTGGTTCTGTCAGAAAAAGAAGAGAAAGAACAAAACTTCTAGAAGTCCAGGAAGGGGTATAAGGACCATTCACCTGAGTGATCCAGAAAAGCTGGATGGGAGATGGAGAGGTTAATTCTTTCCATGACTAACTGTAGCACCACACAGAAATTTAATGGCAAAGAGAAAAGTCCTGGATCTTTAAGGGGAAATTTGTGGGCATGCAACAGACATATAGTACCCATGACCTTGTAATCATTTAGCTAGGCATATTAACTAGCAATCTCAACCTGAGGTTTCAGCCCTATATCTATATTTCTTTTACTCTGAACACCTCTTGAAAATAATTCAATATGGGGCATTGCCAGACAGCCATGGGAAGGGAACCAGAAAGTTGAAACAGGTTGTGCGCTCAATCTGTCCTTCTAAGTCCTCCACCACAAGGTCCCAATTTACCTTTCCCAGTCCTATTGCCTACTACATCTTTATACATCCTTTATATTCCAGCCAAAATGGACTATTCGCAGCTCCTAGAACATAACTTACATTTTCGTACTTTTAAGCCTTTGTTCATGCTATTCCCTATACCTGGAACACCTACTTTCTATTTTATGTACCTATCAAGATTCCATCTTTCCTTCTAGTCTTGATTACCCAGAGCTTCTCTGCTCCTATTCTCAACTACCTCTCGAAGGAAGTGATTTTATTTTCCTCTGAACTCCTGTGGTACTTTGTTAATGTATTGGTATCTTTCTGATGCGGCTTATTACATTCTATTTTGCCGTCTAGTTATCTGTCAATTTATCTTACCTCTTCTACTAGACTGTTACCTCCTTGAGAGCAGAGACCTCTCATTCATTTCTGTATCCCCCATACGTATAGTAGGCTCAATAAATATTAAGTGAACCAATGAGCAAGATGAATTTAAGGAGGATTTGCTGGATTGGAATTAGAATGGGGTAGGAGATTCATTAGTGGGACATTTGAGAATGGAACAGAGTGAGAGAGATTTACCTGGAACTATGTATATACATACACATATGAACACATAGGTGTATATATGTAAATATATGTTCATATATAATATACCTAAAGCACAATGCACATACAATGTGCATATTCATGTACATACATGTATATATCTATGCGTGTATACGCTTATGTGTGCATATACATGTGTAATCTGTGGCCCAGAACCACAAGTTCTGTGTTTAAACAGTCCAAGTTCAATCTGGGAGGCTTTATACTCTTTCTCATGCCCCCACCAAGGGTCTCTCTTGGGAGCATCAGAATATAGCTCTTATCTAGGTCTTTATAGATATGTGTAGAAAAGGGCCCTCAACTACTGTGTAAAGCAAGCACTCAATCTGACTAACTAAATACAGGATGCCCCAAAAGTCTTAGTGCCATCTTAAGTCTTATTGACTTCATTAGCTTAAGACTTTTGGGACATCCTGTATACATACTTTCCACCACCCCTCCAACTCCCAACTCCCTTTCAGAGATCCCTCTAGAAGACCCCTCCGAAGGAGATATAGCTGACTGCCCTTTGGGGATCCGACTCACCAGTGCTAGTGGGAGTTGGGATAAGCAACCCTATAAAATACAAAGGTTCCACCAAATTATCTCTGATGGAGTGCTGGAAAATCTGTTCAAGGTTAACAAGATGAGTGCCCTAGACTGAGTCAGGGGATCTGATAGCAGAGTTCTGGCTCTGCCACTGACACAAATTCACACACAACTCAAGACAGCACCCTCATGATGTCATTGGTCCTCTTCGAGAACAAAGGACCTGGACAGCAGCAACAACTCTCTGATTTTGGATAAACCGACTTCACTCTGAGCCTCAGTTTTTCATAGGTAAAGGAAGGAGTTGCTGTCCAAATGCTTTCATTCACTCATTCTATACACTAAGGCACCTTGCAGTCCTAAGAGCCTATTTTGAAGAAGAGACATAGGAAGGATCTTAAACAGGAGGACCTAATAAATGTGTAAAATTTGATAATTATTTCTCCCTTGTGTAGACACTTATAAGGCATACTAGAAACAAAAGCAAAGCCTGCACTGAAGGTTCCAAAGAGGCCTTTGGTTTCAAAAGCAGGGGAAAACTGTGTCTGTGAAAGAAGCCCCTTAAAGAGGGGAAAAGTCTCTCTTCCTAGCTCAAGTTCCCATGAGGTGGGTGAGCAGGGTTTCTGGTGGAGGGAGAGAAGGGGAAGTGTCTCAGCGTCCTGAACAAAGGTCAGTCTCTCTTATGGCTGATGTTCTTTTGGGGACTTTGTCTTTGGCAAGGAGGGAAAGAAAACCTTTTCTTTGGGAGGGGGTGGAGTGCTGGCACTAACACTGGCTCTGAGAGAGGGAACTTAGTGTCTGCCTTTCGATTGGGCATTGTGGGGGCCAAGGACCCAATGGACACTGCCAGCTGCCTGAGAAAGGG
Source organism: Gymnobelideus leadbeateri (assembly GCA_011680675.1). Lineage (NCBI taxonomy): Eukaryota > Metazoa > Chordata > Mammalia > Diprotodontia > Petauridae > Gymnobelideus > Gymnobelideus leadbeateri. Next base: position 157,967 of record WOXC01006299.1, read on the forward strand.
GGCATTGTTCTGCTCCCATCCCCCTCAGATACAGGGCATTGGGAGAGCCAGGGAAGGGGTCTATAGCAGTGCATCCCCTTCCTCTGCTTCCCTTTGGTGCCTCTTGCTCCAGTGCCAGGATGTTAGTGGAAAGGGGCAGCAAGGGGCCTATGATGGTCTTCTTTTAGCCAGGGCAGCTGGAAGGTGACATAAGCCTTGAAGACATGGCAGTTGAGCCATCTAAAGAGAGTACATTGATCAGGGACTTGCACCCTGTGAAGTCTGGGGTTCTGGGCCTCAGTGGTGTTAAGCAGTGACTAGTATTGAATGGTATGGCTGAATATAGTCCAAGTAGAGGCTCAGAAACAATTTTCCCTGGTTCATTTGGTACTGGGACTTAAGGTTAGCTAGGGACTAGGGATAAAAGTGAGCAAGTAGGGAGGTTGTACAGGTTGGTTTTCAGATGCCTCTGCTGTCCTAGGTCACATCAGTGCTGTTTAATGAAACTTTGTAAAGATTCTGTCTTCCCTTTTGAACCTCTAAGTAAGGAAAGATCTAGAGACCTGGAAAAACATTAAACTCCCTGCAAGTATGAGGGGCTGTGATAAATCTCTAAAACTTGTTTGTAAATTGGGGAAAATATGGGCTCAAATGAACGCTGCTGTAGAGACAGTGGGGGTGAATAAAGTGCTGGGTTTGGAATCATAATGACCTTGGGTTCAAGTGCCACCTCTGACCTTTGGTCAAATCATTTAATCTCTATGTGTCTCAGGTGACAACAGCTCTAGAGGTGATTTTCTAAATCATTTGTGGTTTATGATTGAATTGTTCTGGAGTATCCTGAGGTAATGAAATCAAATCACTGTGCTTAAGGACAGTGAGCCAGCATGGTCTAAGGCAGAAGGGTCACACATTAAGCGATATGACTGTAACACTTCAGAAACAGATGAAAATATAGTTGGGAAATATTTAATAAAATTTAAGCATCCAATTTTAATTGCAGAAAACAACTTTTTCAAACACTGACTTTCCTTGACCAAGCTTCTGTCTGCATATAAGCTAGCAATACATTAATTACAAGTCATTCTTATCTATTTGTTACTGCAGATCCCCAAAGACTTCTACTTGGCAATACATTTTAGACCTTTACACTTGGTTTTTCTGTTTGAAAGCAATAAACGATTTTTTAAAAATTATATGATTTGGCCTTTTACTAATTTGGATATGAACCTCCCAATATCCCTTTATTCCCAATGAGTTTAGTGTTAGAGTAGATACCCTGGGTTTCTAGAGTCGATCCTTTGGGCTACATGCAGAGCAGTAGGGACTGATCAGCCTATGTTGAGTCCAAGTGGGAATGTGGGAGAAATCTTCAGGCTCTAGCAATATAATCAACCCAAGGACAGAGTCTCCTTTTCTCTTAGTGGCTACAGTTCTGCTATCCCTTTCTCTTCTCTTTTTATCCAGAATTGTCCAAAGTATAATGTATCTCTCCTACCTCCCCTGAATTCCCACCCCTTGCCTTGATTCCTGAAATCACTTCCCAGTCTTCCCTGAGAAGGGAAGACACCCTTCTTTCTCTTCTGCCATTCACTACCCATGCCCCCAAAGGGAGTCAGGACTCAACTACAAGAGGGACTCACAACTTCCTCTCCTCTAGCTCATCAGAATGTTAGCTCCCAAGCTACTTGCCCACCATTTCAATATATTTCATGGGGCTCTGAATATTCCCACAGACTCACATCCCTTCCCACTGGTCATATCTGGACACAAAAGGCTACTTTTCTCATCCTTTAGGAGGACTGCTAGTATTAAAAAGAAACACTTCAGATCTGCAAACATATTTGCATTTATTAGACCCAGATCACCCTACCAAAATTTGCTTATATTTATTTTATATATGTTTTGTGTGTATAGAGAAATAGATAGTCAATCCATCGTACCCATTGCATGCCAAGCACTCTGCTAGGCAGTGGGGATACAAGTACAAAGAATTTAATAATCCCTACTCTCACTAAGTTTACATTGTCATGAAAGAAGCAATATGTGCCTACAAAAATTATGCAGCAAAAATACAGTTAAGCGCAAATATACAAAAGTACTTAAATGTAAGGTAGTTTGGAAAAGAAGGCTCTAGCAGTTAGGGGATCAGGAAAGGCCTCATGCAGATGCCTGACCTGCATCTTTAAAGTGTAGTAAGACCAATCACTTTACTTGAGCAAGGGCTTACACTGGGCCCTCTGACTTTAATTCCATACTGACTGGTGCCTCTTTCATGCATCCACTGATAAGCATTGACTGAGCCCTTGTGTGTACAGAGGCTACTTGATTTGCAGGTGGGGCAGGATGTGTTTGAATGGCTGCCCCAGTACAGACAATTACCAAAGATAGCAGCACCAGAGTGCTTATTGGAGCTAACTCTGGCCTCTGGAGGCTGTTTTTGGCTGCCATCTGCTTGCATACAGGTGTCTCCTTGTACTCAAGGGACCTGACATACTGCTGACCTTTGCTCAGAGCAAAAACTCTGGGATCAAGGCAAGAAAGTGAGAGATGGTGCAAAGGAATTATAGAATATTGGGGTTGGAAAGGTCCAAGGGATCATCTAGTCCAACCCTCTGGTTTTATACATGAGAAATTAAGCAACCTCTGAAGGGTCAGAAAAGAAGCTGGAGGAGACCCAGGATCAGAAGGCCTTGTGGGGTGCTAAGAAAGGAACTAAGTTGGGTTTTAACAGGTAACCTTGGAGCTTAAACTCTCTGTACCTCAGTTTTGTCATATATAAAACGAGGGTATTTGTCTAGAGTTTACTAAGATCTCTTCTTAGCTCCAATATTTTAGGAACAGAGAATCCAGATGTAAATTGGTGTTGCTTCCAAGACACCACAATGAGCGAAGGGGAAATCTAGCATGATCATTCAGTGAGGACAGTGATATTGAAGCTAAACCTTGAAGAGAACAAGGTATTCCGAGAAGCAAGCTTTTATACTTTCATTAATTGTGCAAAGGATCCATGATTTAATTAGAATTCATTCTCTCCCCTGATGCAAATTGCAATAGAGGGTCTTCATGAGTTACTATAGCCTTTCAAATTCTTCACTGTCTTCTGAGCTGGTTCACAGATTGGTCTGTATTTTATCATACAAGTGTGTAGCTTCTCACTGATTGTCGTATCATAGGCATTTTTTAAAATTGGGGGTAACCCTATCTGGTGGTCAAACTTTTGATTTGAATCTCTTCAAACTCAGCTAGATTGATTCTGTAGCAACAAATATGTTAAGTTCACACTTTGAAGCCTTTCCAATTTGGTAGGACCTACTTGAAGTGATTTGCTCTTATGGCTTTGGGGAACCTAGGGTTGCCTCCGTACATCACGAGGCATCAGAGGAAGTCTGTAGCGAAGGATAAACTTTCTATTTCCTCAGAGTTGGGTGGAAGATGGGAGAAGTATGGCTCTTCGAGCCACCCAGATTGTTGGAGACCAAAGACCAAAGATGAAGCTAACCACATCTGTGACCAGGGTCCAATTTCTCCTAGCCCTATTTCTCCCCTGCCCCACTTTCTATTTCTGGAACCATAATCAAATCAGTATGACTAGTGAAAAGAGCGTGTGACCTACAGTTCTATTCAACATACATAACTTTCCTGACCAAAATACTCCTCCCTGGCCACTGGTCTATACATGTATTGTTTCTCCTTATTATAATGTAAGCTCCTTGAGGGCAAAGACTTGGTTTTAATTTGCTGTGGTTTAGTTTTTAGTCTTTGTTTTCTTATCCCCAGTGCTTGGCACAGTGGTTGGCACATAGTAAGTGCTAAGTAAATGCTTTTGTAATCATTGATACATTCAAGTACTTATGCCTGGAGAGGAGGTCTCATTTTGGGGGTGAGGAGAGAGGGAGCTATATGGCTGGAGATTCCCTCATGAGAAATGAAGTGTATATATATATAATTGTTATTGACAGCACAAGTAAGAGGAAGAGGTCTAAAGTTCAGTTCTCATGAGCTGATTCAGATTCATTTCACAGAGCACCCCTGGATAGCCCAGCAAAAGAATTCATTTTAAAAAATCATTTAGAAAACAGTTCTCTGGTATATTCCAGAGAGGTTTTTAAGCTGATGTTGGATGAACCAAGTTCTAATTTTCTCCTCATTCCTCTTCTTCTTTTAAGGGCTTTGATTCAATTTGTTTCAAGGGACTTGACCTTCAGATTCACACTTTGAAGTAAACCATTCATATTGGGTAGTGTAACCCACAGAGGGCAAAACCAACCCCAGAATATGAACTCTAGAAAGGACACCAGAGAGCATCTAGTTTAATGTTCCCCTTGGACAAATATGGAAACTGAGGCCAAGAGATATTTAATGACTTACCCAAGAGTGCACAGCTGTGTCTGGTTTCTGTATATGATGAGACAACAGTGGTGAAATTTGCCAACAAGCATCTGGAGGCTAGACTTTGTAGGCTAGACAGTGTGCTATGTGTGGGGTTTACAGAGAAAGATAAAACCAAAAATCCAGTTTCTATGCTCAAGGAATGTAAATTCTAATGGAGGAGAGAACATGTCAATAAATAGGCATAAATACGATACTGAATATATTAAGTGGGTGGAAAGTAATCTGAGAGGAGAAGCATTAGCAGCTGGAAGGACTAAGAAAGGCATTCTGTAGAAGGTGGGCTTTGAGTTGAGTCTTGAAGAATCCAGGGAAACTGAGAGGCAGGGAGAAAGGGGAGAACATTACAGACAGGGAGCACAGCCTGAACAAAGGCAAGGATGTTGATGGAGTGCTGTGCTCCAAGAACTGCAAATAGGGCAGCATGGCATTACACTCACAGAGTATATGTAAGTGTAAGAAGTGTAAGTGAAAGTAAGTGTAAGAAGATGGGGAAAGATACAAGGGGTCAGGTAACAAAGAGCTTTAAATGCCAACTTCTATTTAGTCCTAGAGGCAAAAGGGAGACACCAGAGCCCACTAAACAGGAGGGTGACTTGGTCAAACCCTGGTGGCTGAGAGGAAGAGGATTGGAGTGGGGAGAAGTTGAAAGCAAGGGAAGCAGTTAGAAAGGTATTGCAGTAGTCCAGATGAGAGCTTGAATTAGGGTTGTGGTTATATGAGCAGAGAGAAGGGAATATATACTAAAAATTTTGGGAAGGTAGAAATGAGAATTTTGTGACAGATTGGATCTGTGGGATGAGTGAGGCATTGAAGATGATATTGAGGTTTTGAATCAGGGTGATTAAAAGAATGGTGGTCCCTTCACCAGCAATAGAAAAGTCTAGAAAAAAAGGAAGGAACTAAGTATTAATTAAGAGCCTACTATGTGCCAGGCACTTTTCAAAGTGCTTTACAATTATCATCTTATTTGATCCTCACAACAATCCCTGGGGTGGGTGCTATTATTACCCTCTTTTTACAGCTGAGGAAAATTAGGCAGACTAGAGTTAAGCAATTTATCCAGATCGCATAGCTAGAAAGTGTCTGGTCACATTTGAACTCAGCTCTTTCTGACTCCAAACCCAGGACTCTGTCCACTTCACCATGTAGCTGCCTCAAAAGACTATGAGTTCTGTTTGGGGCATGTTAAATTTGAAATACCTACAGGATGTGGAACTTGAGATGTCTAAGAGGAAACTGAAATTTGGGATCAGCACTCAGCAGAGACAGTGACATTAAGTGACATTAAGATCTGGGATTCATCTGCATATTACCAGAACTGAGGAGCAAGTGATGGATATAGAGATAGAATCCTAGCATCTCCACTTACTAGCTTTATGATATTGGACATGTTGCTGAACCATTTTGGGCCTCAGTTTTCTCATCTATAAAATATAGGGGATGAAATAAATGATCTCTAAGATCTCTTCTGATGTCTTTTCGGGGCAATATGGCCCCTTACTTATTACAAGACTGACTTTGGTGGCTCCTGTGCATATCATCAGGTCTTGGTTTGGTGCTATAGAGGTGACTCTCAGGATCATGGGATCATAGACTTAGAGCTGGAAGCAACATTGGAGGTTATCTTGTCCATCACCCTCATTTTACAGATATGGAACTAAGGTCAAGAGAAGTTAAATGACTTGTCCAAGGTCATACAATCAGTAAATAGCAGAGCCAGGATTCAAACCCAGTTGATTTGACTCCAAACCCAGTATACAAAGTTACCTCCTCATCATATTTGGTCACACCACCCTGTTGGGGGTTGATTCTCCTGAACCCATGTTGCCTCCCAAAAGAGTAAAGGTACCAGGCCACCCTGTCCCACAAATTATAGGGGCAGCTGGATAAGAGAGGGGTGGGTTCAGACAGGACTGGGTTTTCAGGCAGCATCTGAGGTGCTATAATAACAGAACAGATGGCCTAAAAGACATACAGACTGGTAGCCAGCTGGCTGGGCTAAGGCTGAAAGAGACACAGGCTCAGATTGGAGGGACTCTATACCAGGAAGGACCTCCCTCAGAACTCAGAATGACCTTCATTTCAAGAGGTAGGAGCTACCTCTGTTTATAAGTGGGCTAGAGATGGAGAATGGAGAAGGAAGGGAAAGGAAAAAGTCAAAGAGAGGCTGAAACTACTCACCCCCTCCTCCATCCCCACCCCAAGTGGAGAAAAAAATGGAGAGCAGAGGACCATAGACTTAAAGCTGGAGGTCATCTATTCTAAGCCTTCTCATCTCATATATTTATTATATACTAGATTTATTTATATTATATATATTTTCATCCTATATTTAACGACTTTGCATTTATTTTCTTTAAATTTATTCTACAGGTACTTATTATATATGCACACGTTCTCTCCTCCACTCAAATGATGACTCTTTTCAATAAGGAGTGTTTTCTACATTAAACATGTATTCCCAGCATTTAACATAGTACCTGACTCATAGGTACATGCCTGTTGACTGATTTTGTAGAAGAAAAAAAAAAACACAACGAGGGGGTATTTGAAAAGCTCAAGTCCTTTGCCCAACGTCCAAAGGAAAAGGGAAGTTTCCAATGCACCCTTTCTCTCAAACTAAAGGATGGGCTGGATAGGGGAAAGTTGGAAATAAAAAAAAAAGATACTAGATTTCCATCCCTGCTAGACCAACAGTAAGAAGATATTCTGTTTCTTTTTCTGTCACGTTAATTTCCTCACAAATAACAAGCCGTCAGCTAAGGTAAAAGGTTACAGATTTGCTAGGGGCTGAGACTCTAGAGCAAACCTCAATTGCTCTCTCAGCTCTCCCCACCCCCTTCTCCAGGCAGCTCAGCTGCTGGGAGAGGGAGGACGTGATGCTGTTCCTGTCGCTCTCTCCTATTCCCATGATGCTCCTCGAACACTCAGCCCCATTCTCCCACCACCCGAGTCCTCGGGACTCCTTTGACTGTGTCTGAAAGCAACTGGCACAGACTTTCCCAGCAGATCCTTCGGGTTCCCACGGCTGCCTAGGCATTATGCAATACCCCCACTCCCCACCATTTGCAACCCTCCCCACCCCTCCACCCCCACCTCCTGAAGCCTGACCCCGTGGGCCCGCCTCCCCCTTCTACCTCCCCCCCACCCCATGCAGCAGTGATGTCATCATCATCAGTCTGGCCCTGGGAACCTGCATTGTTAGCTCGGCAAATAGAGAAATCCCTACTCAAGCATCGCAAATGAGGGCAGGGGGAGAGCCTGTGGAGAGCCCCGGATGGGGACTGTTGGCTCCCTCCCTCTCTTTGAGTTGTCAGCAGATGAATTCAGCAGGGAACAAAAGGGGCTGCAGCTGGTGGGAGAGAGGGAAAGGGAGAGAAGCCCGAATTCTGATGGGAGAGGGGAAGCGGTGGGGGTGCTGAAGAGCCCCTCAGAGGAGGGGAGAGCGGGGGAAAGACCCTAACAGTGTCCCCAGACTAGGAGACAGCCTAAGGGGAAAGTGAGCTTCGAGGCTAGCTAGCGCTCATCCCTCCGCCTAGGTCACAAATAGCCCCTGCCCTGGCCAGCCTGCCCTCCGCCCCCCCCCCCCCCGCCTCCTCCCCCCCACCCCGGGGAGGGGACGGGGTCTGCTCCTTGTGTCCATGATGATCTAGTGGCCATCTCCTTAGCTGTGGCTATGCAGTGAGGAGCTCCAGCAGCCTCAGTGAGGGCCCCCTCCACCCCACCTCCACCCCCATGGCCTGCCTGTTGGTTCAACCATCTGAAGAATGGGGTTGATGTTGTAATCAGCTGCCCCTGATTTGAGGCCTGGGGCTTTGAAGGGAACTGTCACCAGTACTGGTTCGGTAGGGAGTCCTTGACTTCTATGGATCCTGGGGCTGCCTCCAGGGCTCTCACCGAGCACCCTACCGGCTGCTCAGACAGTCAGAAGGCAATATGTCTAAAAGGGAGGCTCTCTTTCTGTTCCAAATGGAACTATAAGGAGGGTAGCATCTCTGACATCTCTGACCCCTATGAGTACATCACAGTTTGAGTTTCATATAAAATAGAAAAAATTATTTGTCACATATTAACCTTTTATACCACTCCCACTTTGCACATGGACACTAACCTATCAAGGAGATGTGTTGGTGGGAGCTGGAGAGTCAAGAATGAGTTTTCCCTCTATAAAAATAAATGTACAGCTCCAATATCTGTCCTTAAGCATCTTCTCGGAGGAAAGTATGACAGACTGCCAGCGCAACTTACTTACAAACCAGACAGAAAACAGGCCAGCAAACAGTTAACAGATCCTGTTTCTTTGCCATGTCTTACAGATTCCTTCCCCCAAAACTTTAGTCTTCCTATCCCACCTTTTCCTGTATTTGATTAAAAACATAGGTGTTGAATTTCCAAAATTCCCAGGATATAAGGCCAGGATGGTAGAGAGAAGGGGGAGGCAGGGTGAAAGGTACATTATATTGGGGCGGTGGGGGATTCTGACTTTCCAATAAGAAATGTAAGGATGCTTCTATATTTAAGTGTGGTGGGGGTAGGGAGGCAGGGGTAATTCCTCCTTGAATATCTCAAATAGGCAACAGTTTCTTGAAATTTGGCACAGCCAGAGCACCATAAGGAAGCTTTATGATCCACTCTCCAGGCAGTGGAAGACACTCCCTAGAAGCAGACAGCCTGCCAGAGAAGTCCTCGGAGCTGGGTGGTCGAGGGAGTGTTATTTGTATCTCAGCCTCCCTTCTGGAGCTGGGGGGACTGGGGAGGAATGCATCAGGGCCTGGCCTGTGAGACAGCCCCACGCCACATACCAGATGTTTGCCGCTGAAAGGCTGCCCTCTCATTGAGCTAAGAGGAGGAAATGAGATCAGTAGCAGGGCATTGAAGAAGGCTGTGAAAGGCACTCCCACCTGAACTGATGGGGTTGGGGCTGTCCCAGGGATGTTGCCAACTTGCCAAGGAGAGAGGGAGAGGCTCCCCAGCTGAGGGCCTCCTGACATGGAGACAATGTCTTTTCCCATGGTGGAAAGGCACAGCCAATAACCCTGACTGAATTGCCCTTTTCTCAAACACAGGCCTGGCTCAGCATGCCTCTGGGGTGAGGGGGTAAGCTATAGAGGCCAAGATAAAGTCCAGGGCCACAGCTGTAGGGATCAACACAGTTAGGCCTAGGGGCAACTTGTATGGAGGTCAGAGAACCAAAAGGAAAGGAGATAACCTGATAACCTTCCTTCCTTCCTTCCTTCTTCCTTCCTTCCTTTCCTTTTTTTTCCTTTTCTTTCTTCCTTCTTTCCTTCCTTTCTTTCTTTTTTCTTTCTCTCTTTCTTTTTCTTCCTTCCTTCCTTTCTTTCTCCCTCTCTCTCTCTCTCTCTCTCTCTCTCTTTCTCTCTCCCCTTCTCTCTCCCCTTTATTTATGTCTCGCTGTCTCTTCCTCTTTCTCTGACTTTGTTTCTATCTCTCTACATTACCTCCCTTTTGGAGTCCACATTGGTCCATCCCATGCTTCCATGTGAGTTGATTATAATGAATCTCAGAAAGGAATTTGGGGACTGAAAAAGTCACCCTGGAACCTCCAAGGAGAAAGTCAGAAAAAAAGGGCTTGGCTTGTGTAATGGTCATAGAATCACAGGATCATCACACTTAGACCTGGAAGAGTCCTTAGAGACCATTTAGTCCAGAGATGTCAAACATGAAGTCCACACCCACAACACTCCCAAGTGTGGCCCAAATCAGATTAAAATATAATTTTAAATATTTAGTGAAATAAATAAAAATACAATAAAACATAGATAATATTATATTAAAATTACACAGGGAATCTTCTGTATGATATAGTAGTCCCCATTTCTATTTGAGTTTGATACTGCTAATCTAGTCAAAACTCTCTATTTTACAGATGAAGAAACTGCTCCCCAAGAGGGAATTTAACTAGTCAGATGACTGGTTCTCCAAGGTATCTAACCTAAAGTGTGACACATAAATCTGGAGAAGAGAGGACTATAGAGGAAGCCTCCACAGGGTATTTTAAAGAATATTACTTAGAATCATCTTAATCAAAGATGATTTATATTTCACAACTGTGAAATTCTTTGACTCTATCTTCCTTATTCTCAGAGGTATCAATATTCCCATTTTATGGATGGAGAGAATGAGGCACAGTACACTAGCTTTCCTAGGGTCACACAGTAACTCAGGGATATAGGGAACGGACCTTATTATCCTTGCCTATTCTGCCATTGTGGGAGTCAAATCCTGGTTGGGAGTCAAAGGACCTGAGTTCAAATCTCTTCAACTTAATACCTCTGTGATTTTGGCCAAGCCATTCACCTCTCTGGGCCTTATTTTCCTAATCTAATGGGACTAGATAATCTCCAAAGCTCCTTTCAGGTTTAGATCCTATGTCAGTAAGAAAAGAGTCCTCTCCCCGCCCATACCTGTTTTTGGAACAGGATTTCAATTTGTGCTTTCAGAACTGCAGGACTATTGAGTAGGTGAGTTGGGGGAATGGGGTTGAAATCTGAGTTAGGAGAGCTGCAGTTGCTCCTCCTGCCTTATCCTCTGTCTCCAGATTGACACAAAGTAAAAAGAGTGGTCCGAGAAAGCTTGGTGGTAGCCTGTACATATCCCACAAGGTGCAATAAAAGTTAGTTGTTCTTAATTCCAGGTCTATTTAAGACACAAAGCCAGCCCAGCACATCAACACAGATGACCATCAGAAGATACAATATATAGGGAACAGGAAGCAATGACTTCTGGCAGGTCAGCATGGTGGTAGAAAGAGCTCCAGACTTGAAATCATAGGGGCCTGGGTTCAAGTCCTTCCACTGCCACTTATTACTTGTATTATCTTGGACAGCTCACTTAACCTCTCTAAAAAGCCTTAAAACATGAGAAGATGTTTCTCACAATTACTCTGTGTAGATAGTAGAAATTTCATTATAGTCTTTTTTTTTCCAGATGGGAAAACTGAGCTTCAGAGGATTTTTGGCTTGTGCTCCGAGCACCCTAGAACAATTCCTGGAACATAGTAGGTGCTTATAAATATTTGTTGATTGATTGATTGTGACTTACCCATGGTAAGCTAGAATTTGGCCCCAGATGTCCTGAATCTAAGTGCAAAATTCTTTCAACCACACTGTATACACAGGACATGCTTAATAAATTTTTTGTGAACTTGAATTTAATTATTACAATTTTTTTTGAAATTATGGAATAGGAAATGTGTGGTAGAAAGTGAAAAGAATTTTATCCTGGGAATCAAGGAATCAGGCTTCTTAGGAATGTCTCTGATACTGTTGATGTTACTTTGGTCGAATTGATTAACTTCGTTAGGCCACAGTTTTTCCAAATGTAAAATGATATCTGACTAGAGTATCTCCAGCATGTCTTGCAGCCCCAAAAGACTTTGATCTCTATTTTATCTTCCTTGCTGAGAATGTGACTTTGTGCTCAGGGCCCAGCTCCATACTTAGCAAGCTCCTTCCTAGGACCTCCAGACACTGGATCGGTCCTGTAGGTCAAGGCTGTGGATTGAATCTCAGAGGGAGGGGGAGGGGGTCAGAGTTCAGGAGATGATGTACATTCAAGGTGACATCCCATGAGTATAATGGAGGAGGTGGGGTGGGGAGGGACAAAGCAGAGGTGGCACCTCATGCCTTTTAGCTGCTATGTCCGCCTTTCCCTGATTAAAAAAAAATACTGGAGGCCCTGAACATTTGCCTGATTTCCCACTGGGCTAGTCTGACAGTGCATCAGGCTGTCATTTCTGAAAAGGATAGGAAGACTGGCCTTCATAAACAGAATTAAATAAACAAATGCTGCCTGCCCCTCCCCCTCCCATCCTCTTCTTCTCCCCCCAGCAACTGGCCCTAGAATTACAGAATGTCAATTGGTAAAGAAGAGAAAAACACTGGTGGGGGAAGGGGTTTTAATTTTTCTAAATAGGACTGTAGGCCATCTTGGAACAGGTTTTTGTGTGGATTAGAGAAGAAACAGAAATGTTATTTTTCTGGCCCAAAGTTGTCCCTTTAGATGACCTATCCCAACAAATCCTTACATCTGGGAAGTGGAAAGAGAACAGCCGGTATACAGCTCCCATCAGAATCCCCGGGGGAGCCAAGAGGCAGCCCTCCCTCCCCCATTCTCCCTCTTTAGGAGAGAAAGAAATGGATAATAAAGTTCTTATTTCCACCACATTTGCCATTTCCTGGTCTAAGTAGAGAGTGTCAGAAGAGTGACAAGCTAAAAGCTGCTGATTACTGTGGATTCATGGCATTTACTCCCCCAGTGAAAAGAGCAAACATCAGAAATAATGCGGTCCAGCCTGCTTTGGGAGCCTAACCCTGCAATTAATCAGCATTCAACGAGGAAGGTGGAAGAGCATCAGATATGCACAGAGAGAGGGAAGCACGTGGCAATTAAAGGGACACACATTCATTCTTCCTCCCTCCAACACTGGAAGATGTGTATGTGTGTGTGTGTGTGTGTGTGTGTGTGTGTGTGTGTGTGTGTGTGTGTGTCTGCAAGAGTGTGCCCGAAAGAATCAGTAGTTGCTTTGCAGTTGATGATCTGATTTTACATAAGTTAATTTGGGGGTTTGAGTCCTGTTTTCTCTGTCTGTGCTGGCACTCTTTTCCATCTCCATCCTGGTTCATCTGTCTCTACACAACCACTTACCCACAGCATCATCAAATCCTACCATATTGTTCTGACCATAAGCTGCACTTTTTCCTCCCTCGAATCTTGCTTGTATAGAACTTGAGTACAGTCTAAAATGGATATTTTCAGTGTATATTTTTTCCCAAAATTAATTTCTCTGTTTTAGGGAAGTGATCTATATTTAGACTCATAGAATATTAAACTGAATTGAGCTTTGTAGGTAAACAAATATGAACTTTGATCTTTAGGAATCAACATGCTAAAAAAAAAAGATCAAAAATGACATTAATGTGAACATAAAAACTAGAGTGCCTTGCAAATAATTCCTTTCCCACTGGCCTGGGATGGGGGTAGGGGCAAGAGTGAGAGGATTCAATATTTATAGACAGTTTTCCTTCTATTTAAAGAGATAGCATGGTATAATGGAGGGTTACCCTCAGAGCCAGGAAGAACTAGGTTTGAGTGTTAACTCACACATATTGGATGTGACCCTGGTGAAGTCCTTTAACCTCTTAGGGTTCTAGGCAAAACTTTCTAAGACTATAAATTGCAAAGAAGGTGCTAACCTGCATAGGGGAAAGGATTTACTTCACCAAGGAGTTCTATCACTGAAATCATAGGTTTGGCCCCTATTTCTTTCTCTTTTTTCTTTATTCCTCATGAGTGTTGTTTGTTTTGGAGGAGGGTAAACTTGTAAAAAAAAAAGTCTTTTTTTCATGAGGGGGCTGGTAAACTTTGATACTTAGTTGCAAGGTTATTTCAAGCACATACATTTTATCATAGCAATCAGGGTGGCTTCAGGCATTACTGAGTGCAAGTTTAAATTTAAGTTCATGGTTCACCCAAGTTATATATATATATATATATATATATATATATATATATATATATATATATATATATATATATATATTTTTTTTTCTTTTTGGAAGGCAATTGGGGTTAAGTGACTTGCCCAAGGTCACATGGCTAGTTTTTGTGTTAAGTGTCTGAGGCCGGATTTGAACTCAGGACTTCCTGACTCCAGGGCCAGTGCTCTATTCACTGAGCCACCTAGCCACCCCCAAGTTATATATTTTTATATGACATGTTTTACAAAATCTGAAGAAAACTACCACATTCTGAAATCTGGATATGGATTTCTAAAATTCTTGCAACTTGGCAGAGGAAAAAATCAGACAGAAATAGAGTCAAAAGGAAGAATACAAATGGGTTGAGGCAGCACCAATAAGGTGAAAGAATGGGGGTCTCCATGAAGAACAAAGATGCCTCTAGTTAATGAGGACAAAAGAACTTGCCTTTTGAGGAACTAATAAGGAGGGAGTAATGAATTATCAAATTTCAACAACCAGTCATAGAGATGAGGCACTTGGGTCTGTCTGGGGAGGCTGCTGGTCTCTAAAGCATGAATGAAAGGAATCAAAACCCCTTCTGTTCTTCTGGGGCACAGTGCCTCCTGTGTAGGTTGGTACAAGTCTACTATGGCAGCTCCAACAAAGAGAGGAAAACATCCTATCATCAAGTCAGAGCGGCAGGATTCTTTAGAGATCCTGAGGTCCGTGCATAGATTTGAGGGGTCTGTAAGTTTGAATGGTTTAAAAAAAGACATCCTTATTTCACTAACCTTTAGTTTCCTTCGCAATCCTATACATTTTATTTTATGCATTTAAAAACATTCTGGAAAGGGGGGCCATGGGCTTTACCAGATTATAATAAGGATCCGTGACAAAATAAGGATTAAGAATCCCTGAACTATTCCAACACTCAGGTTTAACCGGTGAAGAAATTGAGGCTTAGAAATACACACAGCCTTACTCTATAGTCCAACATTTATTAGAGGGAGAGGAGGGACTTGAACCCAGGTCTCAACTTACAGCCTTCCCACTGTATCAAATCGCCTTCCCGAATCAAGGTTTTCCTGTTGGCCCAGCTCAGCCCAGATTCCTTGCTGTCGAGGGGCTCTGAGGCTATGTGGTGCTTGATCTTGGTGACCTCTAATCCCCAGGGGATCAGTAAATTAATCCACTACAGCATGAAGGGCCTGGGCTCTGTTTAATCTCCCCCTTTTGTATAATGTGATGGCTAAATGACCAGACAAGAGGGAAAACCCACAGGGGGGTCAGAGGGGAGGGATGTGGCAATTAACCCCTCATCCTGATGCAGGGAAGGGGTCAAGGGTTAGGAAGGGTCTGTCTACCAGCTGCCAAACCCTGGGAGGGCAAGACTCTCAGGGGCTACCAACAGGTGGAATTCCAACCCTAGTTTCCAGCATAGGCCTATAGAAAACAAGAGCTTCTACCAGTCTCTGGGGGCTCCCTCAGGATGAGGTAGGGACCAGGAAGGCTTCACCCTCCCAGGGGCTTCAGAAACAATAAATGAATCCCATTTGAAATCCCTTCCACTGCCCCTCCCCTTCAGCTGGCTCCCTATTCAGCAGACTACATGCTCCCAAAATAGGATTCCTTGCTCTCTTCCACACATCTAAGTACCCAATCTCCCACCTCCCACCAGACACCTCCAAACAAGGTTTGGTCCCCCAAGCCCCCTCCCTGCTAAAAGAAGCAGCTGATTCTACTCACACCCCTGCCCCCACTCCCCTCTTCCCCATTCCACTTTACTTTAGAAGAATAACCTGTGATAATTTTATTTCTTCTTCTTTCTGGCAACTAATGGACTCCTTAAATAGCAAAAATTGCGGCCTGTAATTAAGATCTTGCTTTTTAAATGATTAATCATTCTAACCCCTTTGAGCAGCATCCTACTTATGGGTCCTCTCACATTGAAATGCAGATCTGAGACAGGGGAGGGAGCGAGACCGACCAACCAAGGAGCAATTAAACCATCCCAGCTGTCACTCGGCCTGTCTGTCTTGCCAGCCATCCAGTCATCACAGAGAAGGAGGTGAGGTCCCGCTCCCCTGAACAGAGGTAGGCACAGTCATTGGATCAGGTAGGACAGAAACAGAAGGTAATTCTGCCTCTTCTCATCCAGGTAAGGTCCTGTTACAGGAATAAGCACAGGGGCAATTCTGTATCTATATATCTTTATACAGTCCCCTGAACACGCTCTTAGAGCCTCAGAAAGGGCCAGAGTCAACTTTTTTTTTGGCTGTATATTGTCACTTTATTAACTTATATGCAGAGTACATCAAGCAAAATGCCTGACTGAACAAATAAAAATCCAGAATTAAGATCACAGGGAGATCAACTATCTGATATGCAGACAACACCACTGAAGGCAGAAAGTTAAGAATTAAATCTTTGAAAGTGAAATAGTAGAGTATAAAAGCTGGCTTGAAGTTTCACATTAATAAGATCCTAATGTTAGGAAAGACTAAAAGACATAAGGAAAAGGGGACAGCAGAGGATGAGATGCATAGTATCAAGAAAGCAACAAGACCTTGGACAGACTTTGGCTGACAGTGGATAGGACCTAGCATACTTTGGTCCATGGAATCATGAAGAATTGGACATTACTGAAGGACAGCAATGGTGTAGCTGACTGAAGATAACATGGTGGCAAGCCCACATCTCCACTCAAGTAGAAATTTTAGTTTCTTGGTCTTCTACTTCCCATTGCATCATCACTACTGCTACAGATCTTCATTAAGAGCTTATGAATTCATGCAAATGTACACCAAAATTATGAAGTGTTAATGCAGATCCCGGATTTATTCAATGGCCACAAAACTTCAGAAATTCTATTGGTTTTCTTTGTAGCTCATCCATGATTTTGGCTAATACTTCATTCTAACTTTTTAAAAAAGCATTTTTTATCTTCAGTAAGTATAGATGTCTTCATATCTTCAGAAAGTTTGAATGCTTTTCACCTCAACAGGCTTAATGGTATTCAGAATTTTGCCTTCAGATCCTGGGCAAGATCTCTTAAGATTTTAGGATTTCCTGAGTAGTTAATATCACTCAGCATTTTGGTTTCAGATCCTTGGCAAGCTCTCAATTTCCTGAGTAGGTTTAATAGTATTCAGTATCTTGGGTTCATCAGATCCTGGGCAAGTTCTCTTTATTTCTTTAGGACTAGGACTGCCGAAGGGCACACCCAGGGGACTTCGAGGGGGGCCTGCACACGTGCAGTACCGCGCCGAAACCACAGCGCACAGCACCTCCATACTGTTTTACGAGCCTCCACAGCAAAAAATAAAGCCAGAGTCAACTTTTAGCAAGGAGCTAACCCAAGAGAGCCTTTAGGAAATGTTCCTAGATATCAGATTGCTTATTGGACACCTGCAGAGAATGTTCAGTTTACTAGGTATTAAGATAAATATCAGGTATGACTGACTCCAAAGACACAAATACACTTAGAACTTGGCATCCAAATGGGTGTTGTCCCCTCCAGAGATGGCCCCTTGGAGAACTAGGGATTTATTTGAAAAATGATGCCACCAGTGAAGACAGTGTAGGAAATTTTTCATTGGGAATTGTCATTTGAGTTAGTTATAAGTCACATTTTTTTTTTAAGCAATTGGGGTTAAGTAACTTGCTCAAGGTTACACGGCTAGTCATTATTTGTGTGTGGGTGCTCATTTTCTGAGGCCGGACTCAATCTCGGGTCATCCCAACTCCGAGGCTGGCGCTCTTACTCACTGCGCCACCTAGCCGCCCCTTTTAGGGCAATTGGGGTTAAGTAACTTGCCCAAGGTCACACGGCTAGGTTTTTGTTTGTGTGGGTTGTCTGAGGCCGGATCCGAACTCAGGTCCTTCTGACTCCAGGGCTGGCGCTCTACTCACTGCGCCACCTAGCCACCCCTATAAGTCACATTTTTAAAAAAATCTAATTTCTTTCCTCTGTCATTTCTTAAAATCTGCATTATTCAAAAGTCTGTAACAAAACCTGGAGATTCTTCTTTTCAAAACATGCCTGGGGGGCGGCTAGGTGGTGCAGTGAATAGAGCACTGGCCCTGGAGTAAAAAGGTCCTGAGTTCAAATCCAGCCTCAGACACTTAACACAAAAACTAGCCATGTGACCTTGGGCAAGTCACTTAACCCCAATTGCCTTCCAAAAAGAAAACATGCCTGAGTCACAACTGCTCAGTAATACTCACTTATTTAGATGCTAAAGAAGTAAATTTAGATGCTAAAGAAGCCACAAGGAGAATAGCTTTTAGAAAGGGGTAGGGAGAGCCATAGAATGGAGTGGCAAGAAAAAGACAAACCAGGAATGTATATTTTGACCACCTAAAAATGGTGTGTTTAGAGTCTGGAATAAGGCAGAGTTTCATTAGTTTTCAAAGCCATATATCAATCAATCAGCCAATATGCATTTATTAAGAACTTACTCTGTGCCAACACTGTCCTGAGGACTGGGGATCCCAAATACAATGAACGAAACAGTCCCTGCTCCAAATGAGTGGACAACAAATGCATATAGATAGGTATTGAAATAGATAGAGGGCTGGACCAGAAATCAGGAAAACCTGAATTCAAATTCTACCCTCAGACACTTGCTAGCTGCATAACTCTGGGCAAGTCATGCAACCTCTGTTTGCTTCAGTTTCCCCATCTATAAAATAGGGATAATGATAGCACCTACTTTCCAGGTTTTGGGGAGATTAAGATGAGGTAATATTTGCAGACCTTAAAGCACTATATGAATGCTAGCCATTAAGAAATATAAAGAGGATAAATACTAGGTAGTTTGAGAGGGGCCAGGGCACTAGTAGCTGAGGAAAATGGCACACAAGATTTGCCACCATTGAGAATATTCAGAAAATGTGCCATAGGCCAGGAGAGCAATTCCCAAAGAGAATAGCTTTTAGAGCAGTGTATGAGGTATGTTCTGAGCAGTGACAGCATTTTGGAAATGTGTTCCCCTTCCATAGTGACTGACTGTGTGATCTGACATAAGTGACAATTTTTTGAGCCCTTGTTTTCTTTTTTAGTTCTAAAAGGGCTTATTCTAGTCTAGTCTAGTTTGATTTGAAAGAGATAGTACATTCAGTTGAATTCTGGAATATCTGGCAGGGGGGAAACTCCAACATCACTTTTATGATTACCTAATTGTTCCCCCAAAAAAGGTGTCTGGTCAATAGCCTCAAAAAATCTTAGTTTCCATTTTCCCATTCCTATCCCCAAAATACCAGTCCTTCTTGCTATTTGGTGGGGTATAGAACTCTTCCCATTGGGACCAGGGCTTGCTACTTCTTGGGTTCCATTTTACTTCTATTATTGGTAATGTGGTATAGTTGGAAAAAAGTAGTCTAAGAATCAGGAAATCTGGGTTCTGCCCACTATCACTAGCTAGCTTTGTGACTTTGGTTGAACCATTTTCCACCCCAAGGTTCCCTGTGTCTACAGCTGGAAAATGATGAGATTGGCCTAGATAATTTCTGAGGTCTCTTCCAGTACTAAAATTCTGTTATTCTATTTTGTTTAGGTTATCTTTCTGATTTCTCTCCTGAATGGTCAATTGTAGTAGTGCTGGATGTTTCTATGACTTCTTCCTTCTCACCTTCTCCTGGGAGCAGTGTCTCTATGCAGGTATACCTTTCCCATAAATAGACTTTTCTACATTTTCCTCCAAATGGAATGGAGCTATGAAGAAAGGAAATAAGATAAGGAAAGAACATTGCAATGATGATCATTGTGAATTGGTCCCAGAATTTCCTGTTTCCTTATATTCCTTAACCTCTGGAGCTGGCGCTGAAAAGTAATGAACAGAAGGATATCTCTTCTACTACTATATAACATGACTTTTGAATGATGTCAATGATCAAGTAGTTCTCCAGCAGAGCCAGCTATAAGCCTCGTGCCTCACAAATTAAGAAATGAAGTTTTCTTACCTCTAGTTCAGAAAATGTCATTTCTAAATCCTGACAATGGGTAGGTCATTAGACCTCTTTAGGCCTCAATTTCCTTACCTGTAAAATGAGTGAGTTGGATAGGTTATGGTCAACTAAGAATTTGGAGGATATTTAAGGTCCCTTTCAAACCAGTGATCCTGTAATCCCTACTGACTGTACCAGCCTTTGTAACATCTGGATAGACAGAAGTTTAGATTTTTTTTAAAGCCTATATGATATAAAATTATAAATTGCTATGCTTTGGGCTTCCTTGTCTCTCTCCTAAGATCCTTAACATAACTTCTTAGTAAAAATTTCTTTTGAAAAACTCACCTTATTTTAGGCAAACCAAGAGACAAAGAACTGTTATTATTATCATTAATTATTATGTGCTTTCCTAAACCTGTGACAGGATAGATAGAAGGATCAGGACTCTCCTAGAAATAGTGGGAGGACACAGTAGCAAGATGAGACCAGCTTTATAAGCCAGGAAAAACGGCAGGAGTTAAAGTGGTCAGAGGGAGAAGGTGGCAGAAGGTACACTGTGGAGTGTAATGGAGGTCTGGAACATGATCAGACCCCAGAAATTTGATTTGATGATATCATCTACGTTGGAGACACTAAGGGACCGCTTCTGGGAGAATTGTAAGGACTGGAGCATGCATAGACATTCTAGAACTGGCTCCAATTGACCTACTACTGTATGGATAGGAGGAGCTTTTTAATATTGGTTAGATAGCTAGAACTCCCTGTGTTTTCAGAAGAGCCTGAGTCAGCACTAGCTATGGCTTTGGGGGGCACTCCTGTCCAATGGAATAAGATTACACCCATTAATAGCTTTTAATGAGAGAATCATGCTGTAAGTGGGAAGGGTCATGTGGACCCTCTTCCCCACGCAAGATACAGGCCCAGATCCTTGATCCTTTTGTTTACTCTTTTCCTTTCTGGGTGCATGTCCATTTTGTGCCCTGGAGTCAGGAGACCTGAGTTCAAATCTAGTCTCAGACATTTACTAGCTGTTGACCCCGGGCAAGTTACTTAAATTGTTTGCCTTGGTTTCTTCAACTGTAAAATAGGGATGACGAATACCTACATCATAGGGTTGTTGTGAAAATCAAATGAGATAGTTGTAAAGCACTTAATGCCTGGAACATAGTAGGTGCCATATAAATGCTCATTCCTTTCCTTCCTATTTTTTCCTAAAGTCCTATGGTTTCAATGGCAGCATCTCCCCTTGGCATGGTGGCAAGAGTGGTATCATCCCAAACCGGAAGGGTTAATGGCAGGGTGATGTGCCCGAATCAGGCAACTTGATAATGCCTAAGCAAAGACAGGAGTGGGATGGTGCCAAGGGAGGAGTTGGCATCCTAAGGAGGCCACTGCAAGATCAGATGTCTAATTGATCAGACAATGTCAAATGAAGGCAGCATGGCTAATTAGTAGCCTAAAAAACTGTTTATGTCCCAATGAAGCTTGAATATTAGCTTCCTAACTGATTGTACTGGTAGGAATAAGTTAAGCTCCTGAATTCTATTCTAACCATTGTGTAATGCATGTTAGCATTCTCTTACACTTAGTATTCCCATCTCTTTGTAAGGAAATGCCTGTTCCATACTTGATTGATGTGTATACACTGAGTTCCTTTCTTACTCCCCCCCCCAGCCCTTTCTGAAGAAAACCCTTATACTTTTGACTCCATAACCTTTTCTTTAATTAACAATTCTATAAGCAGCATATTTCCTATGGCAGAGGCAATACGCTGATAAATGTGAGAATTATGGAGTCTACTTCCCCTATTGAGGAGTCAGGAAACCTTAGCAATGAACCCAGGCACATGGAAATGCTGAGTTAATAAAGAACAGGAGTAAGTCCAGGTCACTTATGCTGGGGCTTCACATAAGTGTGTCTGTAGCCACTGTTAGACATGCTTTTCATATCACTCTCTTGCTTCCCAATACCCCTCCCCTCCATAGAACCTTACTTCATATCAAAGAACAATTGAACAAACCAAGTTGTCACAGTAACTACATCTGATAGTGTATGCAACATTTTGTACCTGTAGTCCACCAACCAACTCTCTGCTAAGGTGAGTGAAGTATATATATACTTCACTGATATGAGCCTCAGATCTCCAGAGCCAAGACTAGGATTTTCATTTCATAAGAAAGCTAATGTCGCCCTGGAATCAGAAGGACCTGAGTTCAGAGCCGGCCTCAGACACTTGATCCACACAAACAAAAACCTAGCCGTGTAACCTTGAGCAAGTTACTTAACCCCAATTGCTTTAAAAAAAAAAAAAGCTAATGTCTTTCAGTGTTGTTTTCACTTACGTTATTGAGGTCATTGTGTAGAATATTCTCTTGGTTCTGCTTTTTTCATTCTATGCCAGGTTACATAAGCCTTTTCATATCTTTCTGAATCTTTCATAGCCATTATTTCATACAGTTCGATAGTCCATTATATCAACCTACTTTCTTTCCAGTTTCTTTTTCCTATAGAAACACAAAAAGTGCTGTTATAGATATTTTGTTGCATATAGAACTTTACTTTTGACATTGGACCTCCCTGGGGTCTATGAATAGTAATGGGATCAAATGGGTCAAAAGGCCAAAGTATATGAAAAAATAAGTAAATTTTCTCATTATAGGATTATAGATTGTCAGCTGGAAGGGTCTTTAGAGGCTGTTGAATCCAACCTCTTATTTTATAGGTGAGGAATCTGAAGCACAGAGAGGATAGTGATTTACCCATGGTCCCACAGCAGGTAGCAGAGGAGAGATATGAATCTGGGTCTTTCTGACTTTAAATTATTAGATTATTATTACCCACTAGATTGTAATTTCCTCATGGGAAAAGACTATCTTTTACCTCTTTTTTTATTCCTAGTATTTAGCACAGGGTCTGGCACATAGTAGGCACTTAATAAATGTTTATTGACTGACTCTAAGTCTATTAAGTAACAGATACTGCCTATTGCATCACTACAAACTGTTTCTAGAGTGTTGGACCATTTCCCAGCCCTACCAATGTGCACCAATATGCCTAATGTTGCTATTTCCATATTTTCCAATTTGCTGGGTGCAAGGTGAAACCCCAGGATTATATTAATTTGCATTTATCTTATCATTAGCAATTTGGAACATTTTTTCCAAGTGATTACTGATCATTTGCATTTGTTCTTTGAAAACTGGTTGTCCATATTCTTTGGCCTATCTATTGAATAATGGATCTTTGTCATATTTTTTTTGTCTCAATTTCTAACGGTTTAGGAAATAAAGGGTAGTGTTGTTAACTAAGTTAACGTTCGTGCTCCATCACCTCCAGAACCCAGCTAAAACTTCATTAGAGGCTTGGGGTTCTGAGTAGAGGAGAACTATACAGAAAACATCCATGGGCTTGGGAAGTTTAAAAAACAAAACTGGTTGGGGTGGCTAGGTGGTGCAGTGAATAGAGCACCGGCCCTGGAGTCAGGGGGACCTGAGTTCAAATCCAGCCTCAGACACTTCACACACTTACTAGCTGTGTGACTTTGGGCAAGTCACTTAATCCCAATTGCCCTCCAAAAAGCAAAAAACAACAACAACAGAAACTGGTTTA
Organism: Gymnobelideus leadbeateri; assembly: GCA_011680675.1. NCBI lineage: Eukaryota > Metazoa > Chordata > Mammalia > Diprotodontia > Petauridae > Gymnobelideus > Gymnobelideus leadbeateri. Next base: position 181,384 of record WOXC01006299.1, read on the forward strand.
AGTGAGATTGTCTTTCTACTTAGGCCTTCGTATGGCAAAACCCTAATGTCTTCCCAGTAGTAGGATTAAGCACGAGGCCCCAACCTTTGCTGTGTTTATCTATTTTAGGTCTATTATAAAAAATAATAATGATAGCTAGTATTTACATAACACTTTAGGGTTTAATAATAATAATAACAATGGTTAGCATTTACATAAGGGCTTTCAGATTTGCAAAGCACTTCACATATATTACCTCATTTGCTAAAGTCTATCTTGGAAATGTCTGTATTTGCTAAAGTCTATCTTGGAAATGTCTCTATGAACAAATCTTAGATTTAAGCTCTGTGGGAGTACTGAGCATACCACTGCCCTTAAGCTTCTAATACCTGGAATGTGCCCTTATGTTTACCTATTGATAAGCAAACTGTCTGTGTGCATGTAAACAAAGAATTCTGCATGAGATGGATTGAGGTAAATTAGAAGGGTCCCTATTTAGGTGGACATGCAGAATTATAGTCTACTAGAGCTAAAAGGAGCCTCAGGGATCATCTAATCCAAGGTAGTCATTATGCAATGGAGAAACAGAAGCCAGGAAAGATGGAATATCTTTTTACTTCTTACTTCATGGAAGAACTAAGATTTGAACTCAAGTCTCTTGACACCCTCATCAGTTTTGTTGTTGCTGCTGTTGTTTTGGTTTCTGTGAAGGGCTGCCTTCTGTGTTGATAGACAAACAGATGTGTACTAATAGCCAAAGTCATATACCTCGGTTCACACAGACTGCCAAGTATCCTCCTAGGATACTTATAGCAACATGGGATTGGATCTAATTAGTGGAAAAAGAGAAGCAACAACTCTAGGACCACCATCATCAATCCAGGGTCTTGGCTAATTCTAGCCAAGAGACCACAGTTATCCAAGTATACTAAATTTGGAGCTTTGTAAAAGATATTCTTCTCTCTCCTCTCACCTTCTAGCACTTCACTCCAGGGCCTCTCAAGCCAGAAAATTAAGTTCCCATCCTTAATGCAATCTGATCTCAGCCCTGAACACAACTGTCCTAGACCTAACTCCCTAAACTTCCCCCCTTTTTTTTTTGATCAAATGGCAAGTCCTAGATAGTATTTTGTTTTCCTACCACCCTATTAAATTGTTTCTGGAGAGTCATCTCCTTTTGGCTTTCTTCTTGGCATCTGAAATTATTCCAACAGGGAGTGTTACTTGGTATTTAGGACAAAAGAACATATTGGAGGAAAGAGGAATTTAGTATCACTTAAGTCTAGGGCTTTGAGAAGAAAATTTAAGATGGAAGTGAGAAATGAACTCAAATTTGAAAACATGGAGAATTAAACTCTTTGCAACTATGACTTTTTAGGAAGAAAATGAAGCCAGGATAATTTAGGGAAGGTTATTATGTCTTTCTGCTAAAGATTGATCTGACCTTCTTTAGTCTTCCTAAGGACCACAGAAATCAGGGTATTTTCCTCAGTATGCCATGAGCCATCCAATACCCTTCCACCTTCAGTTGGGGGAGGAGAGAGTTCCTTTTGTTCTCTATGTGGTTAAAGGAACATAGATTGTAAGAAATAAGAAGCATTCCTAAGCTTGATCCATAAGCCATAACAAGAGCTCTCTTTGCATTTTCTTTCTACTCCAGCACCCCCACCCCCCATCCAAAGAAATATTGGCTCGAATCAATAGCCTAACCCTACTTCTCCTGGGAAAAGTCTGTAGCCTTCCCGAAGGAAGAATCATTGATATCCAATTCAGAGCAGGTAGCCCCCAAGAGGAGGTGGAATATCCTGGAGTCTCTCAGAGACCAGACATGTCTCAAGTCAGAAAGGACACAAAAAGAGGTCTGTGTGACTCCCAGATTCCCTCTGTCCCCAAGCCCCCTGCCTGCCGCAGGGGAGGGGAAGAATGCCTCCTCCTTTTTTCTTTCCTACTTTCTCACCCCACATTCCAAGACACCAGGCTGAGCTGGAGCCAGAGTGGGAGCCTCTGTACTGATTTAGCATTCTCTCCAGCTTTGATTAATGCCAGCGTCTGTTTATAGAGTTACAATCTCCAAATTAGGTTGCCAAAGACATCCCAGATCTGGACTGGAAACACCTCCTGGGCTGAAAGGAGCCAAAGCTAAGCCCAAAGCAGACGTCTTTATTCCGCCATAATTGACGTTTAACAGAGTCTGTAACTTCGTCTGGATGGATAAAAAAAAAAAAAGTCCTCCACTCTCCCCCCTCCTTTCTTTATGTTCCCCCCTTTCATCTGGCAGTCAAAAGTATAAGAGACCAACTTCAGGGCCCCACTCCATCACTGTGCAGAGGGGGCTGGAACAATAGTGCCCAGGACAAAGCCCATTCCCGGCACTGCACACAGTGTCTTCTAGTAGGTCTATTTACCTCCTAGAGTGTTTTATGCTAATCCAGCATCCAGCACCGACCCCTCCTGCATACTGATGGAGCTGCCCTCCCCTCCCCCTCCCCTCCAGCCTGGGACCTGTTGTCTGGAACAAGAACCATGAAGTGTCTGACTCGCTCTAAAAGGAAGGTATAGGGGTATGGCGGTGGTGGAAGCACCTAGAAGGAGAAGGCTTTATTCCCGCTCCCCCCCAATTAAGGAACTTCTACTCCAGCTTCATTAAATACTGATTTTTTTCCCCTAGATGATGGGAGCAGGGTTTCCCTGTCATGTACCATGAACATTAATAGAGAAAGGGAATGTGATTGCAAATAGAAAGGGGGCGAGGGGAAGTGAATGATAAGAAAAAAAAAACATTCTACAAAAAACCCTGAAATTTAAAAGACCAAACACTAGGAATGGCATAGATCAAACTGGATGGCAAAGTATAAAGAGAGAATCAGCAGACTTGCATTCTGACTGCATCACTATCTTCAGCAACCACTTAACTTCTCAGGGATCAGTTTTCTCATCAGTAAATTGGGTGGGGGCAGGAGGAGATCTCTAAGGTCCTTCCCAGCTCTGAGGTTCTATGAGTAGGGGGTGGCTTGGTGGCACAGTGAATAGAGCACTGGCCCTGGAGTCAGGAGGACCTGAATTCAAATCCGACCTCAGACACTTAACACAAAACACTTGCCATATGACCTTGGGCAAGTCACTTAACCCCAATTGCCCTATCTTCCCTCCTCCAAAAAAAAGAGTCTTTGGTTAGAGGTTCATATTTTCACATTATAGTATGGAATTTTAAAGGGAAAGATCATTTAGTCAGATCTATACCCGCATATATACACACATTTTTGCATGTATGCTTATATCTATATATGTATACATGCATGGCTTATGTGTATATATTTGTACATAATGTACATATACAAATACATATATGACTTCTGGCAGATAAATAAATAGGTGGATAGAGGGATAGATAGATAAATAGATAGATAGATAGATAGATAGATAGATAGATAGATAGATAGACAGATAGATAGCCAAAAGAGTAAAATAATTTGCCCAAGGACAAACAGTGAATGAGTGGCAGAATCAGGACTACAACAAGGATATTCTCTCTCTCTCTCTCTCTCTCTCTCTCTCTCTCTTTCTCTCTGTCACACACACACACACACGCACACACACACACACACACACAAATCCACACATACTTCTGCCAGAAAGGTAAAAACTTGACCAAGATCAAAGAAAGAATGAGTCACAGCCAGTACTAGAAAAATGGTTTCCTCAGTCCCAGTTTAGAGTTTATACCCCTATATACTTCACTCTCCCTTGGACAGAAAGAGAGACCCTTTGGAGCTGGGATGGGGTAAGGGGACTATAATTTCTGTATCAATCAGTCACAGGTCACAGGTCACAGTCTTCCCCCAGGGAACGATGTTCGGCTTTGCTCTCTCTCTTCTGCTTTCTCTATATACATAAGGTAGCATACCACCCTATGGAGAACTCAGGTCTCTTCTCCCAACTCCAAGGAATATCTCAAGGAGAGTAGCCTGGAGGTACTACTGCTCAGCTGACTGAACACACCAAGGTCCCTCTGTTGGGATGGAGAATGCCACTGGGCCCAGCTGACCCCAGTGAATTGCAATGCTTCTGTTTCCAGTTGTCCATCCTGTTCCCTCAGAAATCTAATTTCCAATTACCACATTTCCTCTCCTTTCATTTGTACTGCTGTTTACCCGACTAGAAGCAGAAGTGACAGGTTAATGGCAGCCTGTACAGGTCCCAGCATGGATCCCTGACCTTCCCTCCCAGGCTTGGTATGATCCGACGACACCCCTTCCAGGAGGAGGACAGGAACAAAAAATCAAAAGCCTGAGAGAGAGAAGAGGAGGGAGGGAGAGGGAGAAAGAAAAGCACCATGTGCAGGGATGGCCCACAGCCATGTGCCACTGGATTGAAAGTGTTCCAGAGAATAACAGGAAGGTGTGGGGGAGGGGGATGGATTTGAGAGAGGCTAGGGGACCAGAGAGGGAGGAAAAGGGAGCAGGTGAGTTAGAATTTTAAAAGTGACTGGCCTCTGAATTAATTTGGCCTTAACTTCAAGGTCCTTCTCATCTCACATTGAAGGTCTTGGGTAAACACATTGTTAGGCACATAGAAGATGCTCATATAATATTTATTGAATTCATTTGAATACAGTTGGGACTTCTATCAGAGACAGAATTAAGGGGAGGAAGATGACTTTCTCTGGGCCCTGGAGTACTATTCTAGTAAAAAGTCCTTTTTCTAAGTATAGATAATATTACAAAAAAATACTGCAAAACATCTTGAAACAGGCTCCCTAAGGTTTTTTTTTTATTGTAAATACATCATATTTCTAGTGGTAAAGGGGACTCCTCATTCCCCTTCCTTTCTGCAGTGTGGTATTAGTGTAATTAATGGACCCACATACCTCCCAACAGTCCCACCTGAACAAGATATGAAATTCTCTGGGCAAGGTCAATTATTTGAAAGCCAAGTACTTATACTCCAATAATGAATCCCTTTGTTTTGGCATTGAGACTTGGAAAAATGTGAACTTCCTTTGTCCTAGATCCTGGTTGCTCTACTGATGCATCAATACCTAGATGAAAAAGGGTGCAGCTAGTTCAATACACCCTTTCAATATACTCCTTTTTTTTTTTTTAAAGCAATTGGGGTTAAGTAAATTGCTCAAGGTTACACAGCCAGTCATTATTTATGTGTGGGTGCTCATTTTCTGAGGCCGGATCAGATCCCAGGTCATCCCAACTCCGGGCCAGCGCTCTTACTCACTGCACCACCTAGCCACCCCAATATACTCCTTTTTTTTTTTTTTAAAGGATAATGCTCATGGACTCCAGGCAGAAGAGCTAGAGAGATAGAGATCAGATATAAAGGTTTCTGCTGGACAGGGAAGAACAGTTGACTTAGCCATATATGGGCTTAGGTATGAGTCCTTTTCACTTTTCAACAGACAAAATAAAATCTGTCCTATATCCAATAACTTGCTAACCTGAATGCTTGCATGTGTAATGAGAGTCCTTTTCATTTTTCTGTGAGGAGGTAGACATGAGCCAAATTCTGATGTTCACAAGGGATACCCTGGGTTAGAGAATGAGTTAAAAAGGTGTTAGAAGAAAACCCACTAAACCAAGCTGGATCTGTGCAAGCCCAGTGGTCTAATTCTGGGCCACAGGCTGCACATACCTATGCCTTCTCCTCATATTCTTGTCAGAACCATTTCCCTCCAAGTTCTGTGGTACTCTCCTGGGGACAACACAAGCAAAATGGGATGATGGGATGACGGCCTAGATGATAGAACATTAGGGCTGGGAGGTAGTGTAGAAATCATCTAAGTCCACTTCCCTCATTGTGAAGATAAAAAATTAAGACCTAGAGATGTTAAATGACTTGTCAGAGGTCACACAGCTAGTCCATGACAAAAGCAGGACTAGAACTCGGATCTCCTCCCTTCTAAGTCTAGTAGTGTCTAGGGTTACACCACACCACAGAACCATTTCAGCTGAATGTTATCCTGTAACTTACATTCTTTCCTGAGCCCCAAATGGGATCTAGAATCTGAGAAAAATGATTTCAGACAAGTTGGGTAGTGGGTCACTTTGGGAATCAACTCATAATTCCAAGGTAAGGTGCCATATAGTTATAGTTCTGGGGCATGATGACACTAGAATCCATCTCTCATAAAAGCATTTTCCATGTTCTTGTACTTCTGATGACCATTAGCCATTGAAGAGATTCGTCATCTACCCCTATGTTGCTATTCTTTCTGATCTGAGTAGATCCTTTTAGATCAGTTTATTGTTTCAACAATTATTAAATAAACACCAAAAACATAAAATTCACTATTCAAGGGCCTGGCAGAGGAGTACTCTTATTGCCAACCTACTCACAGAAAGTTTGAAAATAATGATGCCTGTGATCTCAATTAACTAGCCTTAGACATATATGTGAAGGCAACGTTTATATTCAACATCCTCACTTTCAAAATTACTAGTATGGGTGCCCCAAGACCTGAACCTGCTCTTTCTGGCCATAAGCCCTCCTTTTGCTGATCCTCTCAGTTTCCATAGGCTTGAAACTTTCCCACCCAACTCTCATCTCCTCAGAGCCCAAGGTATTGACTAGCTAATGTGATAAATCTAAGATATTAACTAATCTGATTTTTTGAAAATTCCATGTTAATGTGCTAATAGGCTAAAATATAAGTATGTTTATTTTGAAAGAGACTTTCTGGATTCACTATTCCTACACTGTACCGTTTTTGTCTATATACCCTCTTCAGTGTTAGAAATTTCATGAGCACTACAAAACCCTAGATGGGGACATAATTTTTTTTTTGGAGGGCGATTGAGGTTAAATGACTTGCCCAAGGTCACATAGCTACTTTTGTGTGTGTGTTGAGTGTCTGAGGCTGAATTTGAACTCAGGTCCTCCTGACTCCAAGGCCAGTGCTCTCTCTATTCACTGTGCCACCTAGCCACCCCTGGGGACATAATCTTTTTTTTTAAATAGATGGGACCTGTTAAATAATGTTTTCTGGTGTTAGAGACAAGGAGGTATCTGTAATGGAAATGCAAATTTAAAGATCTTCCCTGCCCTTAGCTTAAGTGCACATGGAGCCTGTGGTGGGAGGCTTCTTTTTCCGAAAAGCCCACACCTTGATACTTAGTGATTGGGCAGTGGGTCCAGAAGGTTGTTACATTCTCTGAGCCAAGAGAAGGCTATATAAGCCCTGAGGAGAGGTTTTGCTTTGGGGCTCACTTTGAGAAGTGTTGGGCGGCTAGGTGGCGCAGTGAATAGAGCGCCGGCCCTGGAATCAGAAGGACCTGAGTTCGGAGACGGCCTCCGACACTTAATTCGAACAAACAAAAACCTAGCCGTGTAACCTTGGGCAAGTTACTTAACCCCAATTGCCCTAAAGGGGCGGCTAGGTGGCGCAGTGAGTAAGAGCACCAGCCTCGGAGTTTGGATGACCCGAGATCAGATCCGGCCTCAGAAAATGAGCACCCACGCATAAATCAAATGACTAGACGTGTAACCTTGAGCAAGTTACTTAACCCCAATTGCTTTAAAAAAAAAGAGAGAGAAGTGTTGTGTGATTTGACCAGATGAGACTCTGGGAAGCCATTGTTGAGAGCCCCCCGGCTTTGAAAACCCAGATGTTGATGCTTCCCTCTCTGGTAACTGTGATTTGGTATTGATGCATGTAATGTTGGGACAGTTTGGAAGCCTGTCTGATCTGTAAGTTCTGTAACTCTGAAGTTCGGGGTGCTGACCTTTTTCCCCTGAACTAGGTAATGTGTGTTTGTTTGATTAAAGTAAGCTTGTTAACCCATTTTGAGTTGCTTTCCTTTTGAAAAGCAGATCTAAGAACCTGTGTTGGCAGTCACCCTGGGGATATTGGGGTGCTTGCCGCTACAGTATCCAACGACAAAGTCCCTGCACTAGACTACCTGTGTCAGGATGGTTTTGATCTTAGCTCCTGATAACTGGGGAAGAGAAGTAAACCAACAACTTTGATGAAGGTCAACATATGAATAAAAAGTGCTTTATTTGACACTGTGTGGGAGAAGAGGCAGGGAAGATGTGAGGCTTTCTCACCTTCCCACCAGACTTTCCCTCCAACCTTCATAGAATCATGACTCTCAGAACTGAAATAAATGCAAGAGGACATGTTGTTCACTCTCTTGGCCAATGTAGTTAAATAAGGGGGCAGCATTGTTACAAGGAAGGAAAAAAGCTGGCACCTTATGTCATAAAGATGGACCATGGAGCATCACATCTGAAGGAAGAGCCAGAGCCTCCAAGAAAGAAAGTGAACCCATGCACTGACCACTTTCTTATCCCCCACAAAAAAATATAGAGAACTGGAAAGATAAAAAGAGGTTAGAAAAGAAGACAGAGAAAAAGAGCGTCAGAGAAGGAAGAAGAATAGTTAATATTTATATAGCACTTACTATGGGTCAGACATATTATAGCATATAATGTAATATATAATAATATAATTATTATATAATAATATAATTATTATATGATAATATAATAACAATAGCTAACATTTATGTAGCATTTACTATGTGCCAGGCACTGTTAAGCACTTTTCCATTATTTTATTTGATTCTCACAACAACCTGGGAAGGCTATTATTATACCCATTTTATAGGTGAGGAAACTGAGGCAAACAGAAGTCAATTGACTTGCTCAGGTTCACATAGCTAGTAAGTGATTGAAGTCAAATTCGAATTCTGGCCTTCTTAATTCCAAGCCCAGTGGTCTATACACTACACTACCTGGCTGCTGTAGAAGGAAAGAGGGACCAAAAAAAAAAAAAAAAGCTCAAACTGGTCAAGGACGAGAAGACTGTCAGTTCCCATCATAGTGCACTCATCAGCCTGATCCAGGAGCTGAAGAAGCCAGGAATGGGGCAATGAGTTCCAAAGAGATATAAAACAGCCTCAAGCTATGAAATACCTTAGCCAAGGGCACCTCATGCTGGCAACTCTAGGAAGCACCTCAAGTAACTGTTTCCTGCTTTCTTTCCTCTGTCATTTTAGGGCCTCTTCATGGCCCCATTTGGGGTTTTCTTAGCAAAGATACTGGAGTGGTTTGCCATTTCCTTCTCCAGCTCATTTAGGAGATGAGGAACTGAGGCAGAGTGAAATGACTTACTCAGGGTCACACAGCTATTAAATGTCTGAAGCCAGATTTAAACTCAGGAAGATGAGTTTTCCTGATTCCAGGCCCAGCGCTCTATCCACTGCACTACCTTTGTGCCTTATTTTTGCTGGGGTCTAAACCACTACAATACTCCCCACAATCTGCCAAATCTCTGTTTTCCAAGGCTCATTTTCCTGTTGTAAGAATTAGATTTAGAATTAGAATTAGAATGTAAGCTCCTTGTGGGTAGGGATAGGGACTGTTCTGATTGCTTCTATTTATATCTTCATTATTTATAGCACAATGCCTGGCACATAAAGAGTAGACCCAGAGTCCACCTAATTGCTATTCTACAGTGGCGAAAGCTTCTGTCTCTTCGATTTAATGACAACTATAAGGACTTACAAGGAGCAGTGTAGTACAATGGGAAAGAGGCTGGATTTGGAATCAAGGGTCCAAATTGCAGCCCTACTACCTGTTTGCTGGCTCTGTAACCTTGGGTCACTTCATCCCATTGGGCCTCAGTTCCCTCATACATAAAGCAAAGGGATTCAGCTAGATGGCCTCGGGGTCTCTCTCAACTATGATACTATAATTTGTAAAATGAAGGAGCTAAACTCCAGTTCCTATCCTAGGGTCTATGAACTTGTTTTCTTAACAAATATATTTTAATATTTATATTTCAATATGATTCATTTCCTTTTACAATCTGATATATTTTGTTATATACATTTAAAGATGTGATCCTAAGAAGTGCTCTACCAATTTCTAAGGTCTATAGGCTTCATCAGACAGTGTATAAGGAGGCCCATGAAAACTAAGAACCTATAGATTGATGATTTCCAAGGTTTCTTCCAGTAGGCCTCTTGAAGCTTTTTAAATTTCGCTTGGAAAAAAAATCATTCATAGCTCTGAGAAGGCAACTTACTTCTCCCAGAACTTACTGGTTTTGGGAAGAGGGATTTTGATAGAGAGAAAGAAGAATAAACAGGGAGATTACTAATATGGCTTCTTAACTTTTCTCTGGAGCCAAGGGCCTCTGGGTCTGAGGATTACAAGACTTTTGACCCATCCAGGTGAAAGCATAAAGTCCCTGGTGGAGTAGAGGAAATAGTTATCCAACAGGGTCTCACCACCCTTACCTCCCACCCCTTCAAGGCCACAGAACTGTGAGAACATTTTAACCCAAAGACCAGAGTTCCACTAAAGCTCAGAGTTTATGTTGGGTGAGTGGATGACAGGGGAGCTGTAGGGGAAGAGAATGGGAAGGGGCCTTCTTTGCATAACAAATGAAAAGCCAGGGCTGCTATGGAGAGGGAAGGCATGTGTGGGAAAAGAGCAGGGAGGTGAGGTTTATAAATCTCAGCCAAGAATATGAAGCCATATGACCCAGCCCTAAACTTGGGATCTCTTGGGAAAGAGCTCTATGACTTTCCTTTCAGACCCCTAAAGCAGACACAAGAGCAGCCCATTCCTGTGTCCATTTTTCTACTGCACATTCTTGGCCACTGATGGAAGGAAGTGTCTCTTCTACCCCACTCCACTTTTTCCAGCATTTGTTGCCCATGATACCGATAAGAAGGGCTAGGGTAGCTGTTGTTGGGATTATCCAATCAGGCTTGGCCTCTGAGGCAATCTGCCAAACACTTCAGAGGAAAGCAATTTCTCTACATGGGTATCTTCTCAGACCTTGGTACCCCCTTTAACCTAGTGCCAGATTAGATGAAGCCTGGGGTGATTAAGTGGGCCCATTGAGCATAATTGTTAAGGGGGTACAACAGCGTCCCAGGCCCAGAAATTTAAAAGTTGTTGATAGTATTTCTCCTTCAACAGGCTAAAAACTGACATATAATAAATGATTAATTAATTCTTATTGTTGAGTTTAGGATCTAATTAACAAGAATAGTTAAAATAGGAAGCTCCTAGATAGAGGGTGGGCCCCTACTGAGCTCTACCCTAACCTGGCCCACCCTGGTGCCTCCCTTATCAGTCTCCCCAGAAGCAATGGCACAATGTCCCAGAGTCTTTATCCACACAGAAACTTTTTTAAAGTATTGGATTTTTTTAAATGTGTACTTAACAGTTACCCATAAACACAAACATTTCTTCCCAAAGTTTTGCCATGGTCTTATTCTCTGACCATCTTCACTTCCCTCTTCCCAGAAACTTAGATTCTCCCCATGTTCCTTAATATTTGATAGGTGAAACTTCTAGGGCTGTATCCCAAAGAGATCATACAAATGGAAAAAGGACCCATATGTACAAAAATATTTATAGCAGTTTTTTTTTGTGGTGGCAAAGAATTGGAAATTGAGGGGATGCCCATCAATTGGAGAATGGTTGAACAAGTTGTGGTATATGAATGTAATGGAATACTATTGTGCCATAAGAAATGATGAGCAGGTGGATTTCAGAAAAATCTGAAAAGACATATATGAACTGATACTGAGTGAAATGAGCAGAAACAATAAAATACTGTACACAGTAACAGCCACATGTGATGACTAACTTTGATAGAGTTAGCTCTTCTCAGCAATGCAAGGATCTAAGACAACTCCAAAAGATTCATGATAGAAAATGCCATCCACATCCAGGGAAAGAACTATGGAGTCCAAATGCAGATTGAAACATACTATTTGCTCTTTTGTTTTTTTTCTTTCCCGTATTTTCTCCCATTCATTCTAATTCTTCTTTACAACATGACTAATATGAAAATATGTTTAATAATTAAGAATGTATATAGAGAGCCTTTATCAGATTGCACATCATCTTGGGCAGGGGGTAGGGGAGGGAAGTGGAGAAATTTTAAAACTCAAAGCTTATGGAAGTGAATGTTGAAAACTAAAATTAAATAAATTAATTTAAAGGAATAAAAAGATTTGATAGGTGAGCTTTTTGCCTTATTTTGCTGGGTTCCAACCTTCCAGGTAGCTGAGAGTCACAGTGGATAGAGGACTGGGCTTAAAGTCAGGAAGACTCATTTTCATGAGTTCAATCTGTCCTCAGATACTTAACTGTGTGTCCCTGGCCAAGTCACTTAACCCTGTTTGCTTCAGTTTTTCTTATCTGTAAAATGAGTCGGAGAAGGAAATGTCAAACCACTCCAGTATCTTTGCCAAGAAAAGCCAAAGTGGGTCACAAAGAATCCAACACCATTGAAATGACAACAGAAAACTTCCACAATACTTCCCACAATCTCTGCCAAGCCTCTGCTTTCTAACACTCCTTTACCTGTTGACTTCCCCCATTAGAATGTAAGCTCCTTGAGGGAGGGACTGTTTTGATTGCTTATATTTGTATCTCTAAGGATTAGCACGGTGTCTGGCACATAGTTAGTATTTAAATAAATGCCTTATCTATCTCAATGAAATGCATTCCTTCTTTACCAGAGTCTTTCTTTTTAAGATGTGGCTGAAATATCATTTTCTGCATGAAGCCTTTCCTGTTTTTTCCAACTACCAGTGCCCTCCCCAAAACTATCCTATATTTAGCTGCTTTGTATCCCATTACATTTATTCACTTTATATTTATGCTGTACATATTATATATGCACTTACTGTCTTCCTCATTAGAATGGAAGCTCCTTCCTTATAGTATTATTTCATACTTTGTATTTGTGTTTCCAGTGCCTGGCACACACAATAGATGCGTAATAAATATTTGTTGGTGGAGGAATTAATTCCCTATACAAAGGAGAACAAGAAAGAGGACTGTATAAAAAAACATCACATAAAAACACATATCCCAATGTCTAAGGTATGTTCCCAAGGTCTCTCTCCTGCCTCAACAAAATTTGTTTTAAACAGTTACTTGGAAGAGGTTCTTGATGCTTTGTGCCTGGCACTGGAATTACTAGTAGTTGCAATTTTATCATTGAATCTCACCCATCAACTAGCAATCAGGGTGACCTATGGCCACCTGCCCTCCCCCCACAAAAGGCTTTCTCTGCTTTCTGTATTGGGGGTAAGGAAATGGGGGGATTGTCCCTATTCTATTCTTTTTTTGCCAGCAAAAAAGGTGAAACTCGGCACATTGCCAAATCACTGTCCATCAGAGATTTCCTGCAGGTCAATTACCCCATGCCATAAAGTTGTGGAAGAGAAATAAAAGGAAAGGATGGCAAATATGAGGAAGGGGCAGCTCAGCTCCTAGTCCCATCTCACACAGGACCACCTAGTTTTTCCCTACTAAAAAGCTAATGAAGATAACAAACCTACTGTCTACTTGCCCAAAACTTGACCCCACTAACTACAAATTTCAGGATGAGTGGATAGTATTACATACCTTAGCTGAGAAGGTCTAAATACATTAGTTCAGAGAAGTGAGAGATTAGAAAGAGGGCAATTGGTGTTCTTGAACCTAGAGAGCCCCGGGGCACAGAGTAAAGGTAAAAGTTGGAGGTAAAAAGTTGGAGGTAAAAGGTAAAAGTAAAGGTAAAAGTTGGAGCAGCCCATCGGGTAAGGAGGGCTTGCCTGAGGTGCTCCCTCACTGAGACTCATTCTATGGAGCCAAGAGAGACCCTCTGGATGAAAATGAGGTACAGTGAAGGCTATTTCCACTTAGGAAATTCTTTGCCCCCAAATCTAGCCTAGTAAGGTGAGGAAAGGGCAATCACGTTTTCTTTTTTTTTTTTAATCTTGTGTTCTGATCCCCTTTGTCTCTATATTACTTTTATTTTCTAATATATCCCTCCCACCCACCTACATAACCAGCCATCTTTTATAAAAAGGATTTATTTAAAAAAGCTGTGCAATAAAATCAATAAACACATCTTTATTGCCAACAGTATCTGCAATATTCCACACCCATAGTCTCCCACTTCTGAAAAGAAGAGAAGGGGCATCCACATTTTCAGAGGGACTTGTAAACCAAAGCTGCTTTTATCATCACCCTTTCCTCTTTTAACTTTTCTACTTCCCTACCCATACTCTATCGATCTATCTCTTAAGGTCCATTTTTGAAGAATAAGAAATAAACCAAGACTCCCAGAGCCAGGAGCCTGCCTGGGCCCTGCTGCTGTGGCCTAAATTATTTTGTGTCCTGGCTTGTATTGGGGTTGATCTGGCTTCCTGCCCCTACCCACTGCCTCCTCCCCTTCCACCACCGCCCATCACCCCCAGAGAGATGAGGCCAGATTCCAGAGCAGCAGAGGAGTTACCAGGGAAATAAGAGCTAATGGGAAGGGCATAGCAAAAGACTTGCTTAGAATGACCTATAAACTTGAGGTAGAGGCTTAACTAGAATGAGGCACAGGTCATGCCCCTAATAAATCCTTAACTTAGAGCCCTTCATTCCCCCCATCCTAGAGTTGCCAGGGCCTGAACTATGAGTGAGTAAAGATGAAACCAGGAAAGAAAGGGCACAGCAATGAGGGTATAATGCACTTTGTCTGTTTTCTTAAGGTTTTTTAGGCAGTCTTTTCACTTTCCTTTACTCCCAGGGTTTCATTTGTTAGTTCTCCCTGTCCTAAGTCTCCCTGAATATACCTTGACAATAGGATGAGAAGTCCCATGAAGGTAGGGACTGGAGATTTTCTCACTCCCTAGTAATGTTGCTATTTACCCAGGTACTCCCTAGCTTCCTAAACAATATGTCTCGATAAATGATGGGGATGAATGGAATGAGCCATGAAGAGAGGGTAAAAAAAGTCATTGAATCTTCCAGAGAGTTAAATTACATTCTATTTTTAAAAAATCTTTCAAATCAACAATATCTTTTTTTACTTAGTAACAACCTCTCAATCTTGAAGGCTTGTAAGATAACCTTCCTACATCTTTTTTTCTAGGGCCAGAACCACTATGCTTCAGTTGTCATGGCAGCAGAAGTAGAATTCCCACTGGCACCCACCACAGAGTTCTGCTTAAGTACGGGCATCGGGGGTCATCCGGGCATGGGACAGGCAGAAGCAGATTAGCTTATGTGCAAGGTAGGAGAGACAACAAGGGGCAATGAAAAGAACCCTGGGCTTAGAGCCTAAAATGCCTTCATTCAAGCTCCATCTTTTCCACCTATTAGCTATGTGACTTTGAGTAAGTTACTGTACCTCCTTGAGTCTCAGTTTCCTTTTCTGATGAATATTGATTTTATTTGTGAAACTTCCCTTGTGGGATTGTTGGGAGGACAAAAGCACTAAATTAAGTTGTTTGGCGAACAAGAGGAATCAAGGATGTTTATAACAAGAGCCATCAGTAAATAGTTTTGTACCTAGGTTAAGTTCCAAGAACTATTCTCCAATTCAGTCCTATTCACGATTTCCTACTCTCCTACTATCTTGAATCTATTATACCAAACCCCTCATTTCCTCAATTTTGTAGCATCACTGCTATTCTGATGTAATATGCACATACATACACACACATATACCATAGAGTCATTTTTAAAATTTAACTTTTTTCAACTAGTAAAAATAATTCGCCCCACCCCATATATGGCTTCTGACTTTTTAGGTTATTGCTATGACTCAGCTGTCTTCTCACTCTGGAACTTCCATCAGCACCCAGAGGTTGCCCTCCACCTGGCTGGCTCCCTTTCTCCCATTGGTGAGTTCTTCCCAGGAACCTCCATCTTGGGGGATAGGCTGAGGCAGATTCATTATTCTCCAGGCTGGGCTCCTCTAGACTTTGACACCACAACTCATCTGTCTTCTTACTCTGGAAGAGCAAGTCCCTTTACTCCCCCTTCTCCCTTTTCAATTCCCTTTTATGTTTTATCTTCCTCCATTAGAACATAAGCTTTTTGAGGGCAAGGAATGTCTCTCTTTAATTAGCACAGAACCTGACATGTAAGAAGCACTTAATAAATGCTTAATGTCTTCTGGAGCCCCATCAAAAAGAAAAGAAAAGCAAAACCCTTGTAACAAATATGCATCATCAAACAAAATTAATTCCTATATTGGTCATATCCAAAAGTTCTCTATCTCAGTTTTCACCATGAGTCCATTGCCTCTCTATCAAGAGAGGATCAGTATGTTTTATCATGGGTCCATTGGAATCATGGCTGGTTATGACATTGATCAAAGTTCTTAAGACTTTCAAAGTTGGTTGTCTTTACAATGTCCATCTTTAACAGCTATCGCAAACAACTCCTCACTGCCTTCAACCATAAATTTTTAGACTGGCAAATGAATAGTTTCCAGGTTGGTAGATTAATTCTCCTAGGCTAGTGTGGCTACTGCTTGTAACTTTCCACCCTAATAATACTACAGAGTTAGCATATTAGGTTAGAGCAGGAGGTAAGGCAGTATAATCTCCCTTTCTTTTCCAATGCCAACATATTTTAGCTGTGTTATTGTTCATTTTGGCATTTAATCCCCTATATAGCAATCCCTTCCACATTGCAATTTTCCCCATCACAGTTTTGCATATCATGGTCTGGCATAAGAAATTAAATAGGAACTTTGGAGGAGTTTTATAGAAGCTGCAGATGATATGTGAAGACCAGCAGATGAGGAAGAGCCTATGACCAAATATTAACCCAAATTTTACAATAAGGTATTGTAAATGCCCCATAAAAGAAAAAGAAAAATTCAGACATCTTCTCTGGTACAAAAAGAGGGCCAAAAATTTTATGCAAATTTTCCAGTTCACA
The DNA here is from genome assembly GCA_011680675.1 of Gymnobelideus leadbeateri. NCBI lineage: Eukaryota > Metazoa > Chordata > Mammalia > Diprotodontia > Petauridae > Gymnobelideus > Gymnobelideus leadbeateri. Next base: position 198,064 of record WOXC01006299.1, read on the forward strand.
AGGGCAATGTGTCCTTGACCCCTGCGATGTGAAAGGGATAATTATCATATTGATTTCTTACATATATGTTAATCTTTTCTCTCCAATAAGACTTTAAAGTTGCTTAAGAGCAGAGACCACATCTTAGGGTTCTTCTATGCTGTCCTCCTTTCTCCCTGCCCTCTCTATACCAGGACTTAGCATAATTAAAAACAGTGAGCTTCCAAGGTCAGCTTCTGGGTCCAAGAGCAACTGATTCTGACATTAACCATCTGTATGACCAAGGACAAATCACTTAATCTCCCTGAGCCTTAGTTAAATTCAAGGCAGGAGTATGGACAGAAGACCAGGTTGTCATCGGCTACTTGGAAGGCTATCAAGGCAAATGCTATGGTTAGGTGGAAGGCACCAGCCTGAAGATCTCTGAGATTTGTGCTGGGAGTAAACAAATGAACCTCTGGTCTCACTGCTCTGAAAAGTGCCTCCAAGAGTGCAGATTGCAGCCTATCCAAGAGAGGTGCCTGTCCTATTCAACTCTTTTCTAACCAGTGTTTGTCCTAGGGAGTCCACACAACATGGTGGAGGCCTTCCTTAATCCCCCCGCCCCATATCTTGAGGGTAGCAGAGGACAGTACTCTTGACTGTCTGCCTGACGCCTCTCATTCTTACCAGCCCATCATTTCTTCCTATCATATAATTTCTTGACAACATTCTTTACTCCTGAGCTAGAAATATCTCTGTTGAAATTGACAGCTCAGTGCTTCCCAACCAACTCTCCCCCTGGCTTATGCTATCGTTCCCTTTTTCAAAGCATCGTAGGATCTAGAGCTAGAAGGGGACTTTAAAGGTAATATAATCCAACCACTTCATTTTACAAATGAGGAAACAGGCCCCAGAGTCGTTATGTCCTTGCCTGAGGTCCCCTAGGTAGAAGGTAACAGGACCAGGCTTTAATCCCCTATTTGCACACTATTAACCCAGTGCTCTTTCTGCTACACCAAATGCTTTTATTGGACACGGTCAATGTGGGATTTTGTTTGACTATACTTATTGTGAAGGTTTTCTTTTTTCATTGCTCAGTTGGAGCAGAGGAGGGCAAGGGAGAGAAAATAAATGCTTAATAATCAGAAAAATATATTTGAATTAAATTTGGAGGAAAAAAGATAGTGTTTTTAGCTTCCTTAGTTCGAGTTTTCTGAGTTGGAAAACAGAAGACATCTTAGAGCAAATGGCTCTCTAAGCCATAGGGCAGGATCTTCTGAATCATTAGGGGCCCAGGTGTTGAATTAATGTCTCCATCAGAAGGGAATATTAAAGTAGCTTGTGGGGGGAGCAGAAACCTGAGACTCTGATGGTTTTAGGGGGCTGAAGTGGTTAAGATGGATCAACCTTCAAATCTTCTCTTGCTCAGCTCACATCTATCTGATTCTATAAGGTTCAGACTGTATCTATAGACCTACCTACACTTCTGCTCCAAAAACCCTATGAGCTTATGAGCCTATACTACAACAGACTTGTATGCTACACTCAGCCAACTCATCTGAGCTCATCTTAACCAGATCCCCCATGCAGCACTTTTGAGGTCTAGGGGATGGGAATTATGCCTCCTGTGTTACCTGTTCATGGTACAATCAGAACAGGGATTCTTAACCTTTCTTGGGTCATGAATTCTTTTGACTATCTGATGAGACCTATGGACCCCTTCTCAGAATAATCTTTTTGAATGAATAAAATTAAATACATATCATTACAAGGGAAACCAAACATATTAAAATAGTTATGAAAATATTTTTTTTTTTTAAGCAATTGGGGTTAAGTAACTTGCTCAAGGTTACACGGCTAGTCATTATTTATGCGTGGGTGCTCATTTTCTGAGGCCGGATTTGATCTCGGGTCATCCAAACTCCAAGGCCGGCGCTCTTACTCACTGCGCCGCCTAGCCGCCCCTTTTAGGGCAATTGGGGTTAAGTAACTTGCCCAAGGTCACACGGCTAGGTTTTTGTTTGTGTGGATTAAGTGTCTGAGGCCGGGTCCGAACTCAGGTCCTTCTGACTCCAGGGCCGGCGCTCTATTCACTGCGCCACCTAGCCGCCCCGAAAATATTTTTAAAAAGAAAAAAAAACCATGTTCACAGACCTGAGGTTAAGAACCATTGACTTGAATCCTTCACTGTACCACCCAACGTTTGACTGTCTATATTGGTTATCTTTCTGCTATGAAGAGCAAAGTTTTATTGCATTAAAAATACATGCACCGATAAAAAGTAATATTGGATACTACTTTTTGCTGTGTCCCCACCCTATGAGTTGAACTCTGGGCTATTGTCTGACTTATCTATCCAGAGTCTTGATCCTTGGCCTGTTCCTTCCTCTTTTCCAGTCCCAGCAGAGACTTGTCTATGTCTCAATGTGTTCAGCATTCCCAAATACATTGCGAGGTTTAGAACAATTATGGGGAAAGAACCTTTAGGCATCTGGGGGAATATTTAAAGTCCAGTCTCACTAGGTGCACCCTTAATAGTCAGCCCAAAATTAAAACACATTCAGTTTATTAGAAATTGCCAGAATGTGGAAAGTTCCTAAAGCAAACAAAAGGTACTTGATAGACAGACACCCTGCCCCAGGGTCATACAGCTGATGTCAGAAATATGTTTTCCCTCCTGACTTTAAGCTAGGTGTCCTAGTGGATCAAGATCTGGACTCAGGGTCAGGGAGATCTGAGTTTGAATCCTGTCTCAGACACTTACTAGCTTCACAACCCTGTGCAAGTCACTTCAGCTCTCTGAAACTCAGTGTCTTTATCCGTAAAATGAGGGGGTTAGACTGGATGACCTTCCAGCTCTGTTTATGATTCCGTAATCTATTAGACCACAATGAGTATTTTAATATGGATGGGACAACAACCCTGGAAACCTAACCTCCACTCACAAAAGCCTTCAGAGTACAAGCCAAGGGCCAGGAGATCATTGGTTTTCTCCTTGAATGGGACATCTGTTCAAGGACATTCAGTGAGATTGAAAAAGGCAACCACCTGTGAAATGTCATATTCTGTGGAGGAAAAAAAATATTTCTGTGCCAGGCGGTGGTTCATTTTCCACCCTTAGATACTGTCACTCTTGCCCTGTGTCATGTATGGCTATGTGTGTATGTAAAATGTGTGTATGGATACATATAAGAAATGTGTATATTATATACACGAAGATATAGATTGAGGGAGAGAGTTACCCATCCCATAAGCCCTACTTTCTCTGTTCAGCTCTGTTCTCTGGGCTACTCTTCCACTGCTCCTTCCTTTCCTCTCACTCCTACCCCTCTCCACCCAGTTCCGTGGTTTTGCCATATAGTCCCAAGCTGGAGCAGCATATGGTTTTAAATCTACATTCTATGCTCTTGAAGGTGGTCGAGGAAGCATCGGGAGTCCCAAAGCCTGAAGTTTTTGGAATCCCTGAAGCAAGAGTCAAGCCTATTTGACCATCAGGCATCAGCATTAGAAGTTTCCCCGCTAGGGGAGTCTAGGAGATAAAGGCCTCATAGTCCTATGTCCATCCCTCCTCGAGCCTAAGCAGAGAGCATGGGGACATCTCCCTCCTGGCCTGGAGGCTGCTTCCACCCTGACTGAGAAGGTCAGGGACATCTCCGGGTCCCAGTCAGGAGGCCAGGCTTGTTCCCACATTACCACATGAATAGGGGCACAAGCCCCCACTGTCCACTCAAGCAAACAATTTGGCTAGCAAATTGACATAATTACAAGAGACAGAGAGAAAAGAAAGGCAGTCCCCTCCCCCGCCCTCCAGAGGGCCTGGCTCCTGCTGCGTTCCTTAGAGCCTTTGTGAGCCTCAGTGCTCAGGACTGATTAGAAATCGTGTGCCCTTTTCAAGAGCCTTAAGTGATTGGCTGCCTTAATCTGATTACAATTTACAGAACTCCTTCAGAAGGCTCTGAAGGGCCGTTCACACACATGCACACACACATACACATACACACACACACACACACACACACACACACACACACACACACACCAGTTCAAGCACATGTATTCTCAGCACCCACCCTCCTCATACTTACAAGAGGCACACTGTCTCTCATTCTGTCTTTGTGACACCCCTCTTCCTGCCCAGGTGCACCCAACTGAGAGTCCCCTTGCCCACCAACACCCTTCTTTCAAGTCTCACCACCATGGTGAACATGGACTCAGTCACCAAGAGAGTTTCTGACTCTGACTTACACACACACACACACACACACACACACAATTCTTCCAACTTCCAACACATGAGGTCCCCCGATTTTCCCGAAAATAGATATGTCCAATTCTCACGCCAACAGCAGGACACCCTCCGAACACCCACACAACAGGCATACACAGAGGAGGTAGCCTTCACTCACTGCTTGAGTTTCCAGCTTCCTGCTATGTGTGGTTTTCTCCCTTTTCAGAATGTGAACTCTGGGAGGGCAGAGAGATTGCTTTTGCTTTTCTTTGTATTCCTGACACTTTAAACAGTGCCTGGCACACAGTAAGTGCTTAATAAATGCTCTAGTTATCTATCAGTGGGTAGAGTGCTGGGCATCAAGAAGGCCTGAGTTCAGATCCAGTCTCAATCTAGATGTGTGACCTTAGACAAGTCACTTAATTGCTGTCTTGTCAGTTTCCTCACTGGCAAACTAGAGATAATTATAGCACTTTCCCTCCAGAGTTGTTATGAAGTTCAAATGAAATAATATTTAAGTGCTTATCACAGTGCCTAGCACATAGTAGGAACTGTACAAATGTTAGCTCTTATTCTCATCATCATCTATCTCTCTGCCTACCCATCTATATTTTTGCCAAATCATCTGGAATTCTCCTAATCAGGCTGACAAAGGTAATGCCAGCTCTCCTAACAGTGCAGAGTGAGCTGCCCTTTGGGGATCAGGCCTGTGATCTAAGGCCACCTGCCTGCCTATTAACCATGGGATTAAGAGACTTTCTTTCTCTTACCACCTCCTCAGCCCCACTATCAGCTCCACCTCACACTCCTGAGGAGGTGGCCATATTTACATGAGTATTTTTTTCTGCTCCTTGGGCCAGTAGCTCCCAGGAGATTATCCATGGGGCCAGCAGGGCCCTGGAGACCACTTGAACACAGGCTGTTCCAGTCTCTCCCCCCTTGGGAACTTGACTCAAGGGAGCTTGGTCAATGGCTTCAGCCCTCCCCATCCAATTTGTACCTCTTAATCCCCTGGGCCTGAGGCCTACAATGGCATCTTTTCCCACACTTCCTTCTGGTTCACAATGACACCAACCAGCCTCTAAACTCATGTTCCCCCTCCCCTCCACCTCTTCTTTCCCCCACCACACAGTACTACCCCCAAAGGGGAATGCAGTGATAGAGGAGGAAAGTAAAGAGAAATGAGAAAGTCAGGCAAGGGACCACAGAGGAACAAAAAAGGATGAAGCAATGTCTAGTAATGGCTTAGGATTCAATAAATTAGGTGAATTAGTGAGTAGATTGATAGAGAATTAGGGATCAGGAAGAAAGGAAGTAAAGGAAGAAGAAGAAGGAAAGAATCAGGGAGCAGAAGGTGGGATTCAGGCCTGGGCCTGAATCAACTAATTCCATGATCCTATCTCCCAGGGCAGGGACAAATGTTTAAGAATATTGTGATTGTAATATGGTGCCTCAAGGTCCAACTATTACTATAGTTCCTGGAGGTCTTCCCATGACCATTCTCTATTTCTTCAACCACATAACATTTAGGAAAGCAGTTCAGAATTCTGAGAGATGGCTTCCATCCCTTGGTCCCTATTAGGCTCCAGGGGATCTGGTTATGCTAGAGACCAGCTTTTTGCCCCTTTGAGTCTTGATCTCTGGTACCTCTCAACATTAAGTAGGTGAATAGTGTCTCAAGGCCACCAGCATCCTTTCTACTGTACTGAGATGATAATTTTTAAGGTCCTTTCTAACTCTCAACTCTATTTGCAATGGGTACATGCAGAAAGAAAGGAAAAGTCTAATTTGCCTATGAACCTTAAACCCTTAGAGTTATTTTTTTCAACCAAAGAAAAACAAAGTTTACTAAAGATTCGCCATATTGGCCAAACTCAAGAAATCTCACCATTGGCTATGCTCTTAAGGAATCTGAGTATTTGCGACGCTAATGCCAGTGGGCCAGCTTGAATCTGAGCCCCTTAGTGTTACCAATAGACAGTCCATCTGTTCATCAGTACAGAGTATTGTCTTCTTTCCCAGCTATTCTAGACCTTTCTAGAAACCTCTGAACACCTTTCCCACCCCAAATCTCCCAAGGACAGGCCCCTTCAGGATGAGGGATGCCTGGCTCAAAATTTATCCAAGAGAATAGCTTTCAGGGACTTTTCCCTTTCCTTCCTTTGTTTCTGAAAGGGAATGTGGTAAAGTGGTAAACATCAGACTAGGAGGAAGTCAAAAGATTTGGGCTCCAGGACTGTCTTTGCCCCTTACTAAGCAATATGACCTGAGCTTCAATCTCTTCAGTTTGGGTGTAGTGCCAGGCCTTAGATCAAGTAGACCTGGTTTAAATCCTAACTCTCATTTATTAGCTTGTGACATTGCATAAGTCACTTTAAAGATAGGTGGTGTAGGGTTTAGGAGCAGCTAGGTGGTGCAGCAGATAGTGTACTGGGCCTGGAGAGAAGACTCATCTTCCTGAGTTCAAATCTGGCCTCAGACACTTACTAGCTGTATGACCCTGGGCAAGTCATCTAATCTTTCACAGGCTCAATTTCCTCATCTGTAAAATTGGGGATAATAATAGCACCGATTGCACAGGCTTGTTACTAGGATCAAGTGAGATAACAAACGGAGCATTTTGCAAACTTCAAACAAGAAGGAAGGACAGACAACAGCCACCACCATACCTCCCTAGGTCTCAGTTTCCTTGTCTGAAAAACGAGAATAAGTAATCCTTGCCCTGCTGACCTCAGAGAGACTGTTGTGAGGAAAGCCTTAGTTAAAATTTAAGGGGCTACACAAATGTGCATTCTTATTATTGCTACTAATAATAAGACTATGGATGCTGGCCCCGCCTACTTCACAGGGCTATAGTGAGGATCGAGTGAAACTGCGCGTGTGAAAGGGCTTTGAAAACGGTAAATTACTCTATGGATGAAATTATCTGTGGGTGATTAAAAAAAAAATCCCCAGGCTCTGTCACGCCTGCCCTTCCCCTGCAGCCTGGGGGCAGCGGGGCAGTGAGCTGGGGGGTGGGGCCCGGCCCCTAACAGCCCCCTGGAAGGGGCTTTCCCAGCCCTTCCCCAGCCGGGGAGCTCCGGGGGCCTGAATCAGCTGAAATCAAAGCCATCTCCCCGCCTGCCGCCTGCCGGATCCCTCCGCGGCACCCCTTTGTGAGCCGTCCCGCACCTCCTCCTTTGTCACAATGTTTTTCAATTCCGAGAAGCAAACTGTCCAATTAGAGCCGGGGCCTCTTGCTTCCATCTTTGCCGACGTTTAATTAACATGCCCCTCCTGGCAGCTGCTGACAAGTTCCAGAAACATGTTGTAAAGGGTTTTTGTCTTTACCCAGCATGGAAAATGAGGGGTGTTACATCTCCAGGAACATGAATAGGTTACGTTTCAAATCCCTCCTCAGGTGCAAGGAATAAAGTGCTTTTTTTTGAAGGGGAGGGGGTCTTTTGCACGTCCCGCCTTCAACACCACCTCCCCAGGGACAGATTTAGGCAATTGAGATCTTGGTCTCCTCCAAATGACGTGCCATTGAGAATAGTTGTCCTTCTTATGAGCAGGAGATAAAAAGGGTTGGGATGAGGGGGTGGGGTGGGAAGGAGGTCTTTGAAGAAAATGACCTTTAGAGCTTTGTCCCCCATCTCCATCCCTTCAGAGAGAATTTCGGAAATGGGCTATGTGGAGGGTGTGGTAGGTAGGATCTTTCTTTCAGGCTAGCTGGGACAACATCCCTGGCATGGGGGAAAGCTGAGAATTACTGACTCATAGTCTAGAGTGATGGTTCGGGTGGGATGGGAGAGAGGGAAGTGTTTGTGTGAGGGGTGAAGGTGATGGACTAAGAGGAAATAAACAATTCATCCCCAGCCTCAAAAAATACGTGGATGCCACATTTTGCCTCTTCCCCAAACCTCCAACTCTCCACTAATTTCTGCCACTCAGCAATACAAGAGCAGCAAAACTGTGTAGATTGAAGGAAATTCGAAGGTTCAGGTTCAGAACCCCAGGAATGAGGGTGAGTTGTTCTCTGAAGGTCAAGTAACATATGAAAGTTCCAGTTCCTTTGGGGGAGAGAACCCAAGTGTGGGGGACAAGAACACAGGAGGGAGGAAGGAGAAGGCTGTCTTTGAATAAGGTGGTGGTCGGATCTCATGGAAAAGACTGGGGAAGATTGGAAGTGAGCTTAACAAAAGGGATGTCATAGGAGAACAGTCCTAAGAGCTGATTGATGGCAAAAGAACCCCCAAATTCATGTGATTCTTCTTCTTCAAAGGGAGGTGTCATATTAGAATCTTCCCAGAGTTCATTTCTAATAATGATGCCTCTTAGAGACAAGGGTAGGGAGAGACAAGGGGTGTTCCTAAGACTATCTAGGCTGAGGTGGGGACTAGCCAGTAAATATCTGTGAGGGAAGAGGATCCTGGTCTATCAAAACCACACCCTCTCCATCCCCAGAATAATCAAGGATATGTCCTTTGCTACACAGTCCCTTTCCAGGAACCAAATCAAAGACCCTCCACCTCTACCCTCTGCTGCTGCAATAAGGGATAAAGACAGACACAAGCCTGACTTTTCTCCCCTTTCCTCCACACATCACCCTCAGCAATTTTTAAGGACCAGGAAAATGTGTAGGAAGAGGCTGGATTGTAGCATCCCAGATCCTCTAAAGGCATTCAGACTACAGGCAGGAAAAAGAACGATTCTGGGATTTCATTCTAAATTCACTGATTGAACCAGCATTCTCTTTTCCGGGCTGAATTTGTTTCCTTTGTGTTAAGGCAATCTCTAAAAAGGTTTTTAATCCTAGAACTAAAGGGCAAGATTCTTGGGTGCTATGCCTGGTTCCATCATGAAGCCCTTTAAATCTACTCCTGCACAAGCATTCACACTCTTTACAGTGGACATCACGGCCATTTTATTTGCTTAGGCTGGCATCAACAGCAATACAGGATGAAGAAATAGGGTAGGGAGGGAGCAGGGGGACTAGGGAAGCAGAGTGTAAGGCATGAGTTAGCAGGCACAGTGGCTTCGCTGTCTGCTGGTCCCAGGAAATAGTTTTCTTGTAGCAAAACCCATCATTTCTCAAGATCCAGATTATCAGCCCAGAAAAACCCCTGGTCCAAATGAAAGTTGCCCATTCTCCTCCTCTCCCACAAAAGTAAGACCTCAGCCCTGGCCTCTTGCTCCCATGGGTCCTATAAACATAGATTCTCTGGTTCCCATGGCTCTGGAACCCAATTTCAGGCCCCTCCCCCACCTTTATCTGTTCCTCTTCCTCTGTACTCAGACCTCTCCCAGGCAGCATGTCAGTCTCTGCTTTAGAGGTTCTTTGAAGAGTGAAAAATCCTGTACTTGGAGGTGGGAGGCTGAAGGTAGAGAATTGTATGGGTAGAGAATCCAGAGGGTGGGGGTGGGGAACATGTCAGTGCATCAAGTCTGGCTCCCAGGAAAAATTTATTCTCATTTCTGAGGTCACCGAGGCTGAAATGGTCCAAAGGAGGCCTGCAGTTGAAAGAGGTCAAGAATACTTTGTCACGTGTCCACTGCCCTACTGGAGTTGAGAGGGCTATAAAAGCTAGGGAACTTAACTCTTGGACCCTGCTGACTTTACTCTTCCTCAGTAAAGGGAGTTAAGGAGGCAGCTGCTCACCTTTCCATTTACCCTCTCATCTCCTCCATACTTAACCTTGCTGGATCCCCCAAGCTTTTTCTCTATTAAACATCAGAACAATTCTAGCCTCTACTGCAGGCCTAGCCACCTTCGAGGCCTACAGATAATTTTCTCAGCCCCAGAGTGTTGGCAGGATTCAATAACAATGCCTTGTATTTACACGGAACACCTCTAGTCCTTAGCTCATGTGTTCCTCACAACAATCTTGTGAGGTAGGCAGGGTGGATATTAGTACCCTCCATTTTATAAATGAGAGAAAGTAAAGCAGCCTGCATATAGCGTGACATAACTAGAAATCGATAAAGGCCAGGACAGAACCCTGGTCCCAACTCTCCAAAATCCAGTGCTTTTCACCCCCACGTTTACCAGCTGCCCAGTATGTGTGAAGCTCATTACTAAATGTATCACACCACACACCACAAGAGAATTAAGGATCAGCATATCCCTGCTTCCTTTAAGACTCAGCACAAATCCCATCTTCTGTAGGAAGCGTTTCAAAGTCCTCCCACACTTGCCTGCCCCTGGAGATTGCTCTTCATACACATACACACACACACACACACACACTACCTACATATAGATAGATTGATGGATATCTTATACACACATAGTTATTGGCATGTCGTCACTGCCATTTAAATGTGAGTTTCTTGAGGTCAGGGAACGGGTTTTGCCTTTCTTTGTATTTCAAGTGAAGTATCTGCATGTAGTGAGTGCTTAAGACAGTAAGTGCTTGTTGACAGATTTACTACCTACTCTACCTAGGGTAGAGCTGGTAAAAGGTTACACTCCTTCTATCCCAACAGAACACCCATATTCTTCCTCTCTCTTCTTCTGTGACTTGCCAACCCAAGGGTTCCCGAATCCCAAGGGACAATGGCAGGTTGAGTTTAAAGGGGAATGGCTGCTCATCCCGTGTCCCCAACCTCAAGAGGCCAGCTCAATTCTAGGGTGGTTCTGGGGTTATGGACCTTGGACTAGAGAGGCTGGGTGATGGAGCCCAGCCTGGCTTATCAGTTCTGTGGTTCATTTGCAGGTTTATGTCTGCTGTGCTTTGCCTTTCTCTTAGAATGGACCTGCTTTTATGGGACTTCCCCAAACCAGAGAAATTCCACTCCAAGGCACACTCCCACCTGCTTCTCTTCCATGGGGAGTCATGTCTGTGTTAGGATGCCACAGGCTTGAGGGTAGTATCCTCGTGATGGTAGCTGTTGCTTTTCTCAGCTTCAGGCACCTGCACAAAGAGAAGGTCATAGGTCACCTCAACCTCTGTTCTAATCCTGTCCTAGTGCTCTAGGCTGGTGGCAGTGAAGGGGTGTTTCTGATAAGAGTCAATCAGACCTAATGGAGGTGGGGGAAAGCCCTGCACAATAGGCATAAGGCATGTCACAGGTGCCACCTTGTGGTCACTTTGCAAATTACACATCTCTGAATTGACATCTTCCCAGCAGATAAATCCATCTTATGTTCAGTATCAAACCATCCTAGTGGTCTATGGGGACAAACTTCACTTTTAGAACTTTTCTTAGGTCAATATTTTATATCTTATTGCTTTTGGCCATAGGCCATTGAAAGACTTACAGAGCAAAGACAGGTGTAATGTGATCTTTAAAATAAATTATGAAGGTCAAAACAGAACAAAATTAGAATGAGTTTCTGAGGGGAAGAAGAGGTAACATATTAGAGCTGGTTACATAAAAGGACTCGTGAGACTAATACATTCCCTCCTCATTTTAACTGTAATCTAAAATAGGTTCAGCTCTGAATTTTTAAGCAGCCAGTACAACTGGAGAGACTAATAGTTACATAGGTGTCCATGTTGAAG
>WOXC01006300.1:0-12131 GCA_011680675.1 Gymnobelideus leadbeateri
TTAAGAATTACTAAACTAGGGGCGGCTAGGTGTCGCAGTGAGTAGAGTGCCGGCCCTGGAGTCAGAAGGACCTGAGTTTGGTTCCGGCCTCAGACACTTAACACACACAAACAAAAACCTAGCCGTGTGACCTTGGGCAAATTACTTAACCACAACTGTGCTCCAAAAAGCAAAAAAAAAAAAAAAACAAAACCGAATTACTAAACTATCTGAAAGCCATGATCAAAAAAAGAGCTTAGATATCATATTTCAAAAAAAATTATAAAGGAAAACTGCCAAGATGTCTTAGAACCAGTGGGCGAAATGGAAATAGAAAGAATTCACAGATCACCTCCTGAAATAGGTACCAAAATGAAAATTCCTGGGAATATAATAACCAAATTCTAGAGCTCTCAGGTCAAGGAAAAATTATTGCAAGCAGCTAGAAAGAAACCATTCAAATACTGTGAAACCACAGTCAGGATAACAAAAGGTTTAGAAGCTACCACTGTAAAGGTCTTGGAATATGATATTCTGGAAGGCAAGAGAGCTAGGTTTACAACCAATACCTACCCAGCAAAACTTAATATAGTCCTAAAGGGTGTGTGGGGGGGGAAGAGAATGGACACTTAATGAAACAGAGGACTTCCCAGGCATTCCTGATGGAAAGACCAGAGCTGAATAGAAAATTTGACATTCAAATACAAGACTCAATAGAGCCATAAAAAGATAAACATGAAATATAAATCATAAGGATTTCAATAAGGTTAAACGATTTACATTCCCAAATGAGGATATGATACATGTAATCACTAAGAACTTTAACATCCTTAGGGTAGTTAGGTCTACTTAGAGGGCATGGGTGTGAAGCTATTATGTTGGGATGATCTCAAAAGAAAAATTATAGGCTAAAAAAGAGACATGTACTGGGAGAAGAGGGAAGGCAGACAGGAAAATTATCTCATATAAAAAAGGAATACAAGGAGCAGTTTTTACAATGGAATGGAAAATGGATGATCAAAAAGCCAAAATACCAACATCAAAAATGAGTAGTATGAATTCACGACCAATGAAGATGAAATTAGGAGCTATTTTGCCCAACTATATGCCAATAAAACCAACAATCTAAATGGAATAGATGGATGTTTCCAAAAATATAAATTGCCCAGATTAACAGAAAAGGAAATAAAATGCTTAAATAACTCTATCTTAGAAAAACATAAATTGAACAATCCATAAATTAGCTCCTTGAGGAAAAAAAAACCAGGACCAGATGGATTTATAAGCAAATTCTACCGAACACAGAAAAAAACAGTTAGTTGCAATACTAGAAAAACTATTTGGAAAAACAGGTAAAGAAGAGAGATCCTGTCGAATTTCTTCTATGACACAAATATGGTTTTGATACGTAAACCAGAAACAGCAAAAACAGAGAAAGAAAACTATAGACCAACTTCCCTAATGAATACTGATGCAAAATTTTAAATAAAATACTAGCAAGGAGATTATAGCAATAATATCTCAAAGATCATTCAGTATGACTAGGTGGGATTTATACCAGGAATACAGGGCTGGTTCAATATTAGGAAAATTCTGAGTATAACTAACCATATCATTAACAAAAACAACAAAAATTATATGATTATCTCAACAGATGCAGAAAAAGCTTTTGATGTAATACAATACCCATGTTTTAATAAACACTGGAAAGCAAATGGAGCTTTAAAAAAATGATAAGTAGGATCTATCTAAAAACCATCAGCAAGCATTATCTAATTATCAAAACAATTAACTTTAGCTGAATTATGGGACAGAAAAGAAATCCACATAAATCATCAGCCTTTCTACACATGAGCAACAAAACCCAGCAGGAAGAGAGAAAGAGAAATCCCATTAAATTAAAATAACTGCAGACAAATACTTCAGAGTCTACCTATCAAGACACATCGAGGAACTATATGAACAAAATTACAAAATAACTTTTCATACAATTAAAGAAAGATCTAAACAACTAAGGGAAATATTAATTGCTCATGGGCAGGCTGGGCCAATATAATAAAAAATGACAATACTACCTAAATTTATTTACTTTATTAAGTGCCATGCCAATCAAATTTCTTTTTTTTAATTAAAAATTTTTTTTTGCTTTTTTGGAGGGGGAAGGCAGAGCAATTGGGCTTAAGTGACTTGCCAAAGGTCATACAGCTAGTAAAGTGTCTGAGGATGGATTTGAACTCAGGTCCTCCTGACTCCAGTGTGAGTGCTCTATTCACTGTGCTAGCCACCCCAGACAATCAAATTTCCAGTGAATTATTTTACCGAGCTAGAAAATAATAACAAAATTCATCTGGAGGAACAAAAGGTCAAGAATATTAAAGAATCAATGAAAACAGAAGTGAAGAAAGGGGACCTGGCAGTAGTAGACCTCAAAGTATACTACAAAGAAGTAATCATCAAAACCATCTTGTACTGGCTAAGAAACGAGTGGTGGATCAGTGGAATAGATTATATACATAATCTACAGAATTAAATGTCCACAGTGTTTGATAAACCCAAAGATGTAAGCTATTGGGACAGGAAATCACTATTTGACAAAAAAACTTCTGGGAAAACAGAAAGCAGTCTGGCAGAAACTTGGCACATTTCAAACTGTATGCTAATATAAGGTCAAAGTGGATACATAATTTAGACATAAAGGGTGATATAATAAGCAACTTTTAGGGGAACATGGAAAAAATTTCCTGTTTGAGCTATGGATAAGAGAAAAGTTCATGACCAAACAAGAGACAGAGAGAATTAGGGGATATAAATGGATAATTTTGATTACATGAAGTTAAAAACGTTTGCCCAAACAAAACAAACGTAACCCAAATCAAAGGGAATGTAGGAAATTAGGGAAAACATTTGACAGCAAGTTTGTCTGATAGAAGGTTCATCTCTCAAATATTTACAGAAATGAGCCAAATTGATAAAAATAAAAACCATTCATCAGTTGATAAATGCTCAAAGAAGATGAATAGCCAGTTTTCAGAAGAAAAAAAGAAGAAATAAAGTAACCTTATTAAGTAAGTCTTATAAAAATACTCTATGGGGCAGCTAGGTGGTGCAGTGAATAGAGCACAGGCCCTAGAGTCGGGAGGACCTGAGTTCAAATTCAGCTTCAGACAATTAACACTTAGCTGTGTGACCTTGGGCAAGTCACTTAACCCCAATTGCCCTGCTTTCCCCCTCCAAAAAAACAAAAAAAAATGCTATAAATCACTAATAATTAGAGAAATGCAAATTAAGATAACTCTGAGGTACTGCCACACCTATCAGATTGGCTAATGTGACAAAAAAGGAAAATGTCAAATGCTGGAGGAGATGTGGAAAAATTGGAACAGTAATTCTCTGTTGGTGTTGCGAATTGGTGCATCCATTCTGGAGAACAATTTGGAACTATGCCCAAAGGAGTATAAAACTGTGCATACCCCTTGACCCAGCAATACCACTATTAGGTGTATATCTCAAGAGATCAAAGAAAAAGGAAAAAGACCCATATGTACAAAAATATTTATAACAGCTTTTTGTGGTGGCAAAGAATTGGAGACTGAGGACACGCCCATCAATCGGGGAATGGCTGAACAAGTCATAGTATATGATTGTGATGGAATACAATTGTCATGTGAGAAATGACAAAGGGGATAGTTTCAGAAAGAACTAGGAAGACTTATATGAACTGATGCTAAATAAAGTGAGCAGAAGCAGGAGAACATTGTACACAATAACAACAATAATGTAATGTTGATCAGCTGTAAAACACATAGCTACTCTGATCAATACAATGATCCATGATAGTTCAAAAAAAACTTATGATTAAACATTCTGTCTACCTCCAGAGAAGGAGAACTGATAAATTCTGAGTGATGAATGAAGCATATATTTTTCCCACGTTTTTTTAACAAGGCTAACATGGAAATACGTTCTGCATAACTTTATATGTATAATGGGTAGCATATTGCTTGCTTTTCTAATGACGGAGGGACTTGAAAGAGAGAGTTTGGAATTGAAAATAAAAAAGTTTTAAATAAAATAAAATTGACAAGCCTTGGCAACCCACTGGTTATAAAGGGTAAGAGAAAGCAAGAAGTTGAAGATGACCCCTGGGTTTTGAGGCTGGGTAAATGAGAGAATAGTGTTACCCTCGAGAGTAATAGAGACACTTGGAGGTGAGCAAAAGCATTGGAGAAAAGATATGAGTTCCGTTTTGGACATGTTGAGTATAAGAGAACTATTGTACATCCAGTTTGCGATGGCTGAAAGGCAGCTGGAGATGCAAGACTAGAAGTCAGGAGAGAAACTGGGGCTGTAAAAGTAGATCTGAGAGTTATCTTCATAGAGATAATTGAAATAATATGAGTTAATAAGATCATCAAGAAAAACATTATAGAGGGCACTGTGAGAAGAGGGCTCTGCCCTGTGGACGGAGCATGAGCTGGATGAAGATCCAACAAAGGATACTGAGAAGAAGCAGTCAGATGGGTAGGAGGAAAACCAGGAGAGAGGTGTGTCACAAAAATCTAGAGAGAAGTTATCAAAGAAAAGAGGGTGATCAATAGTGTCAGAGGCTGCAGAGAGGTCAAGAAGGATGAAGCCTGAGAAAAGGTCATTAGATGTGGTAATAAAGAGATCATTGGTAACTGGAGAGAGCAGCTTTGGATCAATGACAAGGTCAGAATCCAGATTAGAGAGTTAAGAAGAGTGAGAGGAGGGGCAGCTAGGTGGCACAGTGAATAGAGCACTGGCCCTGGAGTTGGGAGGACCTGAGTTCAAATCCAGCCTCAGGCACTTGACACACTTACTAGCCAGGTGACTTTGGGCAAGTCACTTAACCCCAATTGCCCTCCAAAAAAAAAGAGAGAGAGGAGAAGAAGAGGCACCGATCGGAGATGACCTTCTCAAGGAGTTTAGCTACAAAAGGGGGGAGATAAAGCCATAGATAGTGGAGATGGATGGATCAAGGGAGGCCTTTTCTTCAGGGAAGACATGTAGGCAGTAGGGAAGGAGCCAGTAGATAAGGAAACATTGAAGATAAGTGAAAGTGCATACGATGAGTATATGTGGGGGCAATCTGCTGGAGAAAAGAATAAAAATAATAGTCAATATTTACATAGTGCCTACTCTGTGCCAAGCACTGTGCTATAGTGCTTTATCTCCTTTGATTCTTACAACAACTCTAAGAGGTAGGTGCTATTATTATCCTCATTTTATAGATAAAGAAACTGGGATAAGCAGAAGCTAAGTGACTTGCCTAGGGTCACACAGCTAGTAAGTGTCTGAGGCCAAATCTGAAGTCAGGTCTTCCTGAATCCAGGCCCAGCGCTACGCAGTGTGCCATCTAGCCACCTAGCTGTGCTTAGTTTTGTATGTAGAAGGGTTTGCCTTGGTAAAAAGGGCTCCTCATTACGTGAGAGGGAGGTGAAGGAAGGGCTTGTAGCAGGAGGCCTCTGGGTGATGAGATGAGGAGGGGAGAAGAAGGAGCTCTCAGTAAATGGCCTTCATTTTTTCAATAAAATTATCATTATAATCTTTTAATTATCATTATAATCTTTTAATTATAATCTTAAAGAAACCAACTATATTTGATCACATGTTTCTTCTATCTAGTAAAGCAATTTCCCAAAACGGGGGTTGCGTTTGTGTTTTCTATGTATAGTAATAGTAAATATAATAATACCAAACCCATACAAGGTCACATAGCCCCATGAATCAAGCCACCACCAAGCGTTTAAATGCCTTCTTTCAGTCAAGTTCTCTACTAGACAATGGGGAGACAAAGACAAGAATGAAAGTCTCTGGCCCCCAGGAACTTATTTTCTAGTCAGGAGGAAGAAGATATACACCCATAGGTCAGTACACGCGATATACAAAGTAAATACAAGGCATTTTCTGGGAGGGATCAGGGAAAGGACTGACTTGCATGGGCAGAAATTCAAACATCAGTAGTGCATTGAATCAGGAACTGGGTTACAGTAATCAAATAGCTTACTGGCCACTCAAGATAGTAAGAGAGACAGAGAAACAAAACACAGAGAGATGAGATTCATCAAGATCAATAACTTTATGCCTACACATGCGTGGGATAGGTAGAAGAAGTGCAATATAGCTCAGGAATCAAGACAATCTGAGTTCAAGTTTCACCTGTGACAAACACTGGCTGTGTGATCCTGGGCAAGTCATTTAATTTCTCAGTGGACCAAGCATCTCAGACTATAAGCTGAAAAGTAAGTGTTGTTCTGCATCAGTAAAAGGGGTTTTCTCAGTGAGAGTTCCCTATACCTGTGAAACCAACAGATCAAGTCCAAATATATGTGATGCCTATGATTATGACATTTCTATAGGGCCACCTCTAAATGTGCATGTGTGTGAGTGCGTATGAGAGAATGAGAGCTGGGCAGCTAGGTGGAGCAGTGGACAGAGTGCCAGCCCTGGACTCAGGAGGACCCGAGTTCAAATGCAGCTTCAGACATGTACTGACATGTGTGACCCTGAGCAAGTCATTTTAACCCTATCTGCCTTAGTTCCTTATCTATAAAATGAACTGGAGAGTGAAATGACAAACCACTTCTGTATCTTTCCCAAGAAAACCCCACATGGGATAATTAAGAGTAAGACACGACTGAAAAATGATAAACGTGTACATGTGCGCACGTATTATGTGTACACATAGGTGCACACATGTGTTTGTATATATACATGTGTATACTTGTGTGTACACACGTGCATGAGAGATGCAAGATAGCTAGACGTAGATACATAGAGACATTTAGAGAGCTTCTAGGAAGGTTAGTGATATGGTGGATAAAGGACTAGACTTAGAGTTGGGAAGACCTGAATATAAGTCCTGCCTCAGACACTAGCTGTGTAACCCCAAGCAAGGCTTTTAACTCCTCTGTACCTCAGTTTCTTCATCTGTAGAAAGGGGTTAATAAAAGCTCCTCCCTTGAAGGCTTATTGTGATAATCTGTGATAACACAGCGCTTTGAAAACCTTAGAGTGCTATACAACCATGAGCTATTATTATTATTATTATATAGCTAGATATATAGAAACTATAAGTATTAGGACTATTAATTTTAGGTCAATTAATGTTTAAAAAAGGAAATGCCCAGCTATCACCACATTACAGTAATTTCATTAAGAAATTTTTATTCTGAATAAAAAATAATTCATGATCAATGAAATCCATCCAAAATCTATATAATTAATATCTATCAGTAATGACAACAGAATACAAAAACAGTAAGGACAATATCTGCAAAATCCCTATAAAATGCAATTTGTTATTTGCTTATTGGTTAGGAAATATAGTTATGCCCTGATAAAGTGGTAAAAAAATGATCATTCTTCATATATTCCATGTACTTACTTTTGTGATGTGCTCAATGTATATGTCCTTGCTCCAGATAATGGCATCTTGACCCGATAGTTTTCTCCTAAGACCAGTTTTTTTCTCATACCAAGTTTTCAGAGGAGGAAATCCAAACCATATAACCAAGACCACTTAACCATAAAGTTCTCTATGCCCAAAAAACTATAAAATTTTGTATAACGTTTGATCCAGGAATACCATTGCTAGATTTGTATCCTAAAGAAATCAAAGAAAAGGCTCTATACGAATAAAAAAATTTATAGGAGCCCTTTTTGTGGTGACAAAGAATTTGAAAATGAGGGGATGCCTATCAATTGGGGAATGGATGAACAAGTTGTGATATAGGATTGTAACGGAATATTAATATGCTTAAAAATGATGAAAAGGTTGGTTTCAGAAAAATCTGAGATTTGTATGAACTGAATCAGCAAAGTGAAGTAAGCAGAATTGCTAGAACAATTTATACAGTAACAATATTGTAATGATAACCAACTGTGAAAGACTTAGTAACTCTGATCATTATAATAATCCACAGTCATTCCAAAGGACTCATGATGAAAAATGTTATCCACCTCCAGACAGAGAACTGATGGACGAAGAATGTAAAATGAAGCATATTTTTTCAGTTTTTCTTTTTCCACCCAGAACATGGAAATATGTTTTGCATGACTTCATATGTGTAAAGAGCATTATATTTCTTGCTTTCTCAATGGGTGGGGGAGGGTATTGAGGGAAAGAGAAAATTTGGAACTGAACATAAAATTAAATTTCAAAAAAGATAAAAAGTTCTAACTCACTAATAATTAGAGAAACATAAATTAAAACTCCAGGGTAGTACCTCACATCGATCTGATTGGCTAATATGACAAAAAAGGATAATGACAAGTTCTGGAAGGGCTGTGGGAAAACAAAACAAAACAAAATGAACTGATGGTAGAGCTGTGAAGTGGTTCAGGTATTCTGGAAAGCAATTTGGAACTCTACCCACAAAGCTATTAAACTGTGCATACCCCTGGAGTCAGCATTACCTCTCAGTAGGGCTATACCTCAGAGAGTTCAAAGAATGTGGGAAAGGACCCATATGTACAAAAATACACAGCTCTTTTGTGGTGGCTGAATTGGAATTGAAAATTCAGGGGATGTTCCTCAATTGGGGAATGGCTGAACAAGTTTTAGTGTATGTTTCTGTTAGAATACTATTGTGCTATACTAAATGATAAAAGGGTTGATTTCAAGGAAATCTGAGAAGACTTATATGAACTGATGCAAAGTGAATCGAGCAGACCCAGGAGAACAATCTGAAGAGTAACAGCAAGATTGCAAAGATAATCAACGTGAAAGACTTAGTCATTGATCAACAAAATGATCCACTCACAATTCCAAAGGACTCATGGTGAAATAAGCTTTCCATAGAGAACGATTAAAGCATATCTTTTTGGACATGGCTAACAGAGGAATTTGTTTTGCATGACTATATGTATATATATATATATATATATATATATATATACATATATATATATATATATTTGTAAAGGCATGTACAAATCTTATTTGCTTTCTCAGTGGGTAGAAGAGGGGAAAGTGAAAGGGAGAGAATTTGATATTGAAAATAAAATCAAATTTGAATAAAGGATGCTATACTTATTCCTGCTTTTTAGTCTAGACAACACAGATTCATTTCTCAGTTCTCAACCTCCCAAAGTCTCTATGATCACTGAATTACTCTATACTCTTAAAACATTCCTGGGCCAGATGCTAGCACTCTAATTTGAAATTTCACTGTTTCGCCAGCTCTGGCCAAAGTGTCTGTTTTCAGAGGGCACATTCAGGTTAATGACTATGGCCTAAAATTACAAGGACTAGTCCTCTAATTCCAGAGCAGTTACATTTCACTGACTTTGGGTGGCCTCTGGCACTCTTATCAACTTCATTAATATATTTAGAATGGCATCCTGGAAGAGTGATGATAGTTCTGCTCAGGTGAAGGTTATAGTCGCAATGGACTTGGGGTAGGGGTGGGAAACCTGCGGCCTCAAGGCCATATATGATCTTTTAGGTCCTTGGGTACAGTTCAACTGAGTCTAAATTTTACCAAACAAATCATTTTATTAGGGGGATTTGTTCTGTGAAATTTGGACTCAGTCAAAGGACAGCACTTGAGGACCCAGAGGGCTACATGTGGCCTCGAGGCCGAAGGTTCCCCACCCCTGATCCTGGGGAAATGTTTTATTTGGTGCCCTGCCCCAATGGCAATGCTTTCTTCCAAAGCCAAATCTAACCCCATTTAGAAGGACACAAGTCCAACTTGGCCGTGTGGATAAAACACCAGTTTTCAAACCAGGTAAAGGAGCCCTGTCTTATAAAAAGTTAGAGGCTGGGGCCATCAAAGTGACAAAATACACTTTACCTTGATCTAGTATTTTAACTAGCTGCTGCTTATAAAATGCTGATGAGTATTTTAAAACCAACTCTGTGCCTTCTGGAGTCAAGGTGCCATCGTTAAGCCATGGGGTTAAAATATTACTTATTACCCTCAACTGAGTTTGGACTTTTATAGACAACTAATGGGAGGCTAGTTGCAACTGGTACATATGTTACCTGTGCCTGTGCTTTCATTACCAAGCTTTGCCTCCATAGAACCATTCAAATATCAGCCAATATTGGCAATCTGGTCTTCAGCCAGGGGTTATGCTTAATTCTATTTCTCACCATATCACTGAAGAAATGTCCAATGAGTCAAATAATCTCATCCCAGGAGTCACCTGTCCAACATCTACTGCTACAACCAGTGGCGGCAAATTCACTTCTCCCATCTTAGGAAGGGTTCAGAGCTTGGATATTGGATCTTACACTTGATATTAGCTCAAATAGGTCAAGAAGCCATATTAATAATAAAGCTAGATACATAGAAATGGCTAAAGGTAGAAAGAAGAAAGAGATACATAGGGATGGGTAGATCTTTGTAGTGAGATGCAAAGAGATAGAGATGTGTAGCTTTAGACCTATAGAGAGACACAGAGATTGAAATATATCTAGAGATGAGATGTATCTATAGATATACTTGATCTTAGCCTCAAGAGGCCGAGAAGTGATATAGGTCTCCCTCTCTCTACCTTCCTGTTTATATAACATATGCATATATATATATTATATAGAGTGCAAGAAAGATGAAAGCTAGACACATGGAGATTTAAAGAGACACTGAGGGATGGCTAGGTGGTGCAGTGAATAAAGCACCAGCCCTGGAGTCAGGAGGACCTGAGTTCAAATATGACCTCAGACACTTAACACTAGCCATGTGACCTTGGGCAAGTCACTTAACCTCTATTTGTCTCAGTCTCCTAATCTGTAGAATAGGGATAAAAATAGCACCTTTCTCCCAGGGTTGTAAGCATCAAATGAGATCATATTTGGAAAAGCACTTCGCATATAAGTGCTTTGTAAAAGCTAACTATAATTTCTGTTTTACTATTATATGGTAACAAGGTACATAGCTACATAGAAAGAGAGATCTATTGATACACAGAGGGAGTTAGAGAGAGATACAGATAAACAGAGAGTTAAATAAAGATACTGAGAGGAGAGAGATAAGTACAATTGACAGAGACTGCAACTGAGATAAGGAAGCAAGGGCTTTCAAGCATGCCTAATGAAGAGACCAGAGCTGAATAGAAAAATCTGACATTCAAACATGAGACTCAAGATAAACATAAAAGGGTAAAAATGAGTGAGGAACCATATGGGACTTAACGAAGTCAATATTCCTATATGGGAAGATGATACATGTAACCCCTAAGAATTTTATCATCATTAAGGCACTTAGAAGGCTATTTACATATGGGGCATGGGTATGAGTCTATTATGTTGGGAAAAGTACAAAGGAGGGGGAAATGGTAGAGGGAGTAGCAGGCAATACTTGAACTTCATTCTCAACACTGGTTCATAAAGGGAAGAAAATAAATTCATCTTATCCAATGAGGAAGTAGGAGAGGAAAGCCTGAGAGGAAAGGGAACATGATAAGAGGGAAGGTAGATTAAGGAGGCAGCAGTCAGAAACAAAACAGACTAGCAGAGGTGACAGAGTAAAAAAAAAAAAGAGAAAGAGAAAAAGAGAATAAGATGGAAGGAAATACACAGTTAGTAATCATGAATGTGCACGGAATGAACTCACCATAAAATGGAAGAGGATAGCAGAATGGATTAAAACCAGAATCTAATAATATGTGGTTTACAAGGACACTTGAAACAGACTTAAGGGGCTGGAGCCGAATCTATTATGATTCATCTAAAGCAAAAAAAGTGGGGGAAGCAATCATGATCTCAGACAAAGCAACAGCAAAAACAGATCTAAGTAAAAGAGATAATCAGGAAAGTAACATTTTGCTAAAAGGTACCACGGACAATGAATTACTATCAATATTGAACATATATGCACCAAATGTCATAGCATCCAAATTCTTGAAGGAAAGTTAATTAATTTACAGGAGGAAATAGGCAATAAAACTATATTAGTGGAGGACCTCAATTTACTTCTCTCAGATATAAATAAATAATGATAAAAATATTAAGGAGATGAATGTAATTTTAGAAAATTTAGATATGCTAGCCCTCTGGAAAATAATAAATGGGAATAAAAAGGAGTAGACATTTTTCTGAACTGTATACGGGACCTTCACAAAAATTGACAATATGTTAGGGCATAAAAACCTCACAAACATATGCAGAAAAGGAGAAATAT